>CAUYLG010020300.1:0-27485 GCA_963573385.1 Cacajao melanocephalus | reverse complement strand
GAGCAATGCATCTGTCTCGGGAACTTTGCAGATTATTTGATGTTAGGTAAAAGGCATAATTGTTTCTCTGGCAGATTCGTATCAGTAACTTGAAAATGAGATATTAAGAAAAGCCAATTCTTCCTTAAATTTAGTTCATCTGTCTTTAAAATATCATTAAATGTAACCATTTGGTTGGACCGAGGAATTTCTTTTTTTTTTTTTTTTTTTTTTATTGTATTTTAGGTTTTGGAGTATATGTGAAGAACATGCAAGATTGTTGCATAAGTACACACGTGGCAGTGTGATTTGCTGCTTTCCTCCCCTTCACCTATATCTAGCTTTTCTTCCCATGCTATCTCTCCCCACCTCCCCACCTCCCACTGTTTCTATTAGTTTTAAGTGTTTTTCTTACATCACTTTTTATCAGTTGTTTATATGTTAAGGATACTAATCTTTTATATTTGTGATGAACATTTTTCAAAGATTAAACAAAATCTTTTGCACATCATGTGATATAGTAATAATTTCCAGAGCTCCCACCCTCTTTAAAGTGCATTCACATTTATCATTGTTCTTAAGTCCTAAACATGTACCTATTTCTCCCTTAAACTGGTATTTTCTATTTTAGTTACAGAGCACAAACCTAAGAATAAATGTAAAGTATTTTCATTTATAACAGAATCCCGATTCTGCTTAATTCTTCAATTCACCTTATCTAAGTAATTTCTCTTTCACATCATAAGATAATTAAAAGTAATGAAGATCCAATCCAACGGCTAAGGACTAGGGTAAAGCCTGCATTACAACTTAATGGAAGAAAAAATTTTTTGCTAAGGAGTTCTACCAGTTATACTTGAGCCTATTGTTCTTGAAAGAGTTTATGTCTTATTTGTAAAATATATCTCTTATAGATTCAATACAGCTACTCTTACTTAAGGTACATATCCAGGAAATAAGAGAAATGGAAGATTCCTAGCCTGAGTGCCAGGAAATGCAGTTTGGATATGGCTCTGCCATCTTTCCAGAACTTGATTTCCTTTCCAGATATAAAATCAGAGTCAAACCAGGTGATCCTTAGGAACCAATCCAGCGCTGAAATTTGACAACTTGTGACTGTTCTGCAAAACAAAGATTACATGTCTCTCCAAAGGATCTTCTGGGATTACTTCTATCTGTTTTAGAAAGATTGGAGGTGGGAAGGGGTCAGTTTTTAATGGCCACAGGTGTTTTACAAATGTCAAAGATATATTGCTTACGTTGATAGCTGGGTTTAAAATATTGAGAAAATAAACGTATAGTTAGAAATTTCCAGCATTTATGTAGTGAATCTGTTTGGTCTCTCATGCTTCAAGGAGCTAATAGAACCTAATGCTTCCTTTGAAATCAGTGAAAGCTCTAAACTCATATAATGTGCCAGCTTATAACAGATAAATTGGGTCAATTTTTACCCCACTGATGAAAAATAAATCAAACAAGTCTATCTTTTAAACAGTATGTAAACCATTTAATACTTAGTGTCCTAGGTTATATGCATAGTTTTGGGAAACATGAAAGTGTGTGACCAAACAGATTTCAGATACATCATTTTTATACATTTGAGCGTGGTTATTTAAACATTGCATTGATTAATCCATTGGGTATTGCTAGGGGTGAGAAAAAAGCTTTGTAATCACTTGCCTCCAAATAATACAAGTTTATAATTTTATTTTTATAAACTTTATGATAATTATATTCATATATATGAATGTGCATGTGTTCATGTTAATAACAACTTGTGTTTTAAGACATAAAATGGTTTTACAATATGCTCATAGATTCCTGTATTGAACCTGACACCTCTGGGTTTACTTAATGTCCTAAAAAAAGAAACAGTACTCTAATATGGAGCTAGATATTACTGAAAAAGTCAGCTAGTAGCAGTAAATGTCAAAATTCACCTTAAAATGGCATCTCTAATTATAAATTGATACTAGCAAAGCATTGGCAGTTTCCATGATATTACATGCTTTACAATCTCCTGCAGCTGCCAGCCAAATCTCCTTTTCTCCTCTACATTTGCTTTTCTTTCATGACATTTAATCAGTCAACAATATGAACCCTGGTGTTCTCCTAAGGGACCCTACAGTTTAAAATCCTGACTACTTCATGTTCTCCTGAAAGTGGGGTGGGGAGAGCAGCAAGTCTTTCAGAATGAGATCTGTACTTATCAATCACAGAAGCAGCAGGGAAATTGGCCTTTGTAGGGGTGAACATGGTTCGTTCACTGGGAAAGGGAAAAACTGTTTTGGATTAAAATGGAGGCAAAACAATTCAGGCAGCTGCAGAGGCTACTGAAAATTAGAAAGATGGAATTTCCAGGGCTTGGGCAATGAAGCAGAGACTACTTAAATTTATGGAAAGCAGACAGGAGAACAGCTTCAGGTTATTCTAAAAAAGGAATCTGGAGAGAGCTTATATAGAGAAAAATCACAGACTGAATCATACATGGGGAATGAACAGAGGGAAAACCTGACTCTGGGAGCTGTGATTATAGAGGAAATAAAGGTAGTAGAGATTAAATCTCAGCCCCTAACACTGCCTCAAAAAAACTTGACAATATATATTCACATCTGGGTATAACCTCTGCAGGCACCACTAAGTAATCCTTCCTTCCCTTCTATTGAGTTCCTTCACAATTTGTTCCTCCCTTAAACCTCTCATGAGAAATTCTTTCCCTAGTTATGCTATATAGTTTGTTAAAGTGTGCTCGGAGGACGAGCAGCATTGGCATCTCCTAAGAGCTTATTAGAAGTGCAGAATTATGGCTCCACTCAAATCTACTGAAACTGAACACAATTTTTCCAAGATCTGCAGGTGATTCATGTGCACATTAAAGTTTGAGGTGCACTGCTCTACAATATATATAGTGTGCTGTCTGACTTTTTTATTGCATATCAAAACATAGGCAGATAGATTACAACTGTACATCATTTATTCATTTTCTTAACAAATATTCACTAAACACAGGCCCTATTCTCATGGAGTTGGCACTTTGCTACCAGTTATAGAAGTCTCTTCCATTCTCTGCATTGTGTGAGGTGTCAGGGCTAAAAGGATAAATATAACATTGCCCCTGCCCTTAATGAGGTTATAGATATATTAGGAAATAGTTAATGCAAAAAAAGTGTCATAGTTTTTTTGACACTTTTAGTTTTTATGACACGTTGTCATAGTTTTTTTGACAGCATACCTGGCGCTGGGATTATGGGAGAACAAATAGTGGAGACATACAAGGAAGGTGGTAATCAAGTTTTTTGGAAATGGAAAAGTATTTATAGAGGTGAGCTGAACTTTAGAAACAAACAAAAAAAAGCTTTTCTTTTTTCCCAGGTTGACCATGGGGCATTGTAGGCAGGAGGAAGGAAGCGTGAGAAGGAAGGGTGTACAAGGCAGAGGAAACAAACAACAAAGCTCAAGGGCAAAAATCAGGTTGGTCTATTCAGATAACTGTAAGTAATTCCATATGGCTGGATTACAGGTTTTTAGGAGAGTGACTTGGGGTCTGGTGGTCAGAGATAAAGCTGGAGAGCTTGACAGGGGCCAGATTTAGAAGGTTTTATTGTAGCCTAAGTACTTTGGGATTGATCCTACAGAGCAGCAGTAAGAAGTCACTGAAGGGTTTCCAGTAAGGCAATAACAAGATCATATTTGTATTTTAGAAACAAAACTTTGGAATATGTTTGGGGAATGGTGATTAGCCAATTTGGCTGAAGCATAAAGTACATACAGAAAAGTAACGGCAGATAAGGCTGGAAGTATAAATTTGGATCCGGATCATAGAGGATACTGACTGCCATGCTTTTTACTTAGTAGGCAGTGGGGAGACACTAAAAATTTCTGAGCAAGAAAGTGCTTTAGACCAGGAAGAGACTAAAGACAGAAGGCCAGTTAGAAAGTTATTGCAATAATTTAGGTAAGAGGCAATAAGAACCTGATGACTCCAAGAATATAATTTAAGGGATAGATTCAAGAAGCAGGTGCATAATTATAAGCACAGTTTCACTACTCATTTTAGGATAGCACAATTTTATACATAAATCAGATCTTTATAAATGCCTTCATTTTCACATCCTAATATAGCATTTACTTCTGTACCAATCACTGGGTGAGATACTCTTAATATTCTTTGGGTCGCCAAGGAAAAAAACTCCTTCCTGTTCATTTAGTTTGCAGGTCCGTATCTCAGTTCTATGTAGAAGCTGCTGCATGCCTCTAAGTCACCAAAACCCAAAATAGAAATTTTGTTACAAAATTGTTCCCTATTTGCCTCTTTGGTTGTTTTTCAACCCTGAATATGTTCCTAGGGAAGCTTCTTGGTTATTCTTTATTCACTTTCAAGAAAATAGCCTTCCCTTTTCCCATCTCCAGCCCCTTTTCTACTCCCACATTTTTTTCACTTAGAAGCACTGATTATACTAGGTGGTAGGTAGGGAGATCAAAGTCACATATCCAGTTCTCAGCTTTTTTCTTTTTTAACTGTGAGTAAATTGTAGGGTAGGTACATGTTGATCACATTTCATATATCTAGACTGCTGCCAGATTGATTTTTTGTATGATTTGTGGCTATGGAGATTTATGGCTGGTGTGAGGTTATTTTGGATTTATTCAGAAAGCTCTTTCAAGTGTTTCAGTTTCATATCATAGAATATTTATAATTCTGGGTCAAGCATCATGTTTTGCTTGACTTCCAAAATACAGAATTCCAAATGGCCATTTGCTTTTCTAAATATATATATGTATGTCTGTATGTGTGTGTGTGTGTATATATATATATATATATTTTTTTTTTTAAATTCATTCTTTCTAATTCAAGACCCGCCAGGCCTAGAGAGTGATTAGAAACAATCATGCTTTAATATTAACACTTACAAAATCTCACTGTTCTTATCTGAGCTTTGCATTTTTGTTAAGATGCTTAGCCAGAATGGAAGCTGCCCACACAATGCTTGTATAAAAATTATACTTGCTCAATAATATTCATATCTCCACCCACTTTCGAGTGGAACAGAACAAGCATTATGATATGCATGTACACATTTGCATAAAAATATACCATACACAAATTCAGGTTTGCATGCCCAATTCCAAATGCACACCACCATAGAAATGCACATTTGGAAAGGCATGAACTCTCAGTGTCCGGATGCTTTCCTCCCTAGAGAGTGTTTTTTTTTCTAAAATGAAAGAATAATAATAGCCTTAATTTAGGTAGTACGTTTTTTCCATTCTCCTCCCTTTACAAGAGATAAGAGTCGATTATTTTATGAGCAACTTAAAAAAGCATAAATTTTTTCTTCCTTTATGTATAGATTAAGGCGAGGTGTCTCAGGAGACATGCAAATTCAAGGGTGAAGTGAAATTTGTCGATATATTCTCCCTTTTATGACAGTCTTTCCTTCTCTTAAAGCTACCCCAATTCTTTGCCAGCCAGCTGAGAGACCTCTATTGAAGACAGATATTTATCTCTTGGCTAATCTCCCCATTTTCCATCTCATACTGCAAAAAGTTTCAATTCACAAAACACAAGCTAACATAATTCTACTGAGTCCCGGCAATGGTCTCATAATTTTGTAAACACAGAGAGCAGTTGTTACATTTATTTAACAAACATATTTTCTACTTCTAAGAGTTCTACTCTTTTTTTCTGTTTACCTGCTGTATTTTTATTTCTTCCCGGTTTTCTTCTTCAGTTTTATTTTTTTAAGCTTTAAAAAATTTTTTCATTTTTAATTTTCATGGATACATAGTAGACGTATATGTTTATGGGGAACATAAGATATTTTGATATAGGTATACAATGTGTAATAGTGACATCACGGTAAATGAGGCATCCCTCCCCTCAAGCATTTATTATTTCTTTGTGTCATGAGCATTCCAATTATATTCCTTTAGTCATTTTAAAATGTACCACAAATTACTGTTGACTATAGTCACCCTGTTGTGTTATCAAATACTAGATCCTATTGATTCTACTTTTTTTGTACCCATTAGCCATCCCCACTCCCGCCTGGTTCCTCACTACCCTTCCCAACCTCTGGTAACCACCATTTTATTATCTCCATGAAGTCAATTGTTTTAATTTTTAGCTCCCACAAATAAATGAGAATATGCAAAGTTAATCTTTCTGTGCCTGGGTTATTTCACTTAACATAATGTCCTCCAGTTCCATACATGTTGTTGCAAATGACAGGATCTCATTCTTTTTACGATCAAAGAGTACTCTATTGTGTATAAGTACCACATTTTTTTGTATCCATTCGTCTGCTGATGGACATTTAGGTTGCTTCCAAGTTGGCTATTGTGAATAGTGCTGCAATAAACATGGGAGTGTGTAGATATCTCTTCAATATACTGATTTCCTTTCTTTGGGGTATATACTTAGCAGCAGAATTGCTGGATCATATGATAGTTCTATTTTTAATTTTTTGAAGAACCTCCATGCTGTTCTCCATAGTGGCACAGTGGCTGTACTAACTTACATTCCCACCAACAGTGTAGGAGAGTTCTGTTTTCTCCACACCCTTGCTAGCATTCACAATTGCCTGTCTTTTGGATAAAAGCCATTTTAATTGGGGTAAGCTGATATCTCATTGTGATTTTGGTGAGCATATCTCTGATAATCAATAACGTTGACAGCAACTTTTCTTATACCTGTTTGCCATTTATACATCTTCTATTGAGAGACGTCTTTTCACATCTTTTGCCCATTTTCTTAATTGGACTATTAGATGTTTTTTCCTGTAGAGTTGTTTGAGCTCCTTATATATTCTGGTTATGAATCCCTTGTCAGATAAGTAGTTTGCAAATATTTTCTCCCATTCTGTGGGTTGTCTCTTCGCTTTGTAGATTATTTCCTTTGCTGTGCAGAAGCTCTTTAGTTTTATGTAATCCCATTTATTTCTTTTTACTTTGGTTGCTAGTGCTTGTGAGGTATTTTTCAACAAATCTCTGCCCAGATGAATGTCCTGGAGTGTTTTTTCAATATTTTCTTGTGGTAGTTTCATGTCTGAGGCCTTAGATTTATGTCTCTAATCCACTTTGATTTGATATTTGTTTACAGTAAAATATAGGGGTCTAGTTTCATTCTTCTGCATATGGTTATCTAGTTCTGCCAGCACCATTTATTGAAGAGGCTCTCTTTTCCCAAATGTATGTTCTGAGCACCTTTGTTGAAAATGAGTTCATTGCAGATGTGTAGATTTATTTCTGGGTTCTTTATTCTGTTCCATGTGTCTGTTTTTATGCCAGTACCATGCTATTTTGGTTATTTTAACTCTGTAGTATAATTTGAATTCTGGTAATGTGATTCTTCCAGTTTTGTTGGTTTTTCTTAGGATGGCTTTTGTTATTCTGGGTCTTTTGTGGTTTCATGTAAATTTTAGGATTTTTTTTCTATATCTGCAAAGAATGTCATTGATATTTTCATAGAGATTGGATTAAATGTGTAGATTGCTTCGGGTAGTATGGACATTTTAACAATATTGACTCTTCCAATCCGTGAACATGGAATATCTTTCCATTTTTTGTGTCCTTTTCAACTTTTTGTGTCTGTACTTTTAGTTTTCATTGCAGAGCTCTTTCACTTCTTTAAGTCGATTCATTCCTAGTTATTTTATTTGTAGCTACTGTAAACAAGATTACTTTATTTCTTTTTCAGATTGTTTGCTGTTGGCATATAGAAATGCCACTGATTACTGTATGTTGATTTTGTATCCTGTAACTTTACTGAATTTATCAGTTTTTTGGTAGAGTATTTAGGATTTTCCAAATATAAGATCATATCCTCTGCAAACAAGGATAATTTGATTTCTTCTGTTCCAATTTGGATGCCTTTTATTTCTTTCTCTTGATTGACTACTCTGGCTAAGACTTTTAGTACTATGTTGAATAACAGTAGTGAATGCAGACATTCTTGTCTTGTTCCAGATCTTATATCAAAGGCTTTCAGTTTTTTCCAATTCAGTATAATACTTGCTGTAAGTCTGTTGTATGTGGCTTTTACTGAGGTGAGGTATGTTTCTTCTATACCTAGTTTTCTGAAGGTGCTTACCATAAAGAGATGTTGGATTTTATCAAATGCTTTTCCAGCATCAATCAAAATGATCTTATGGTTTTTGTCTATTTTCTCTTTGATTTGTGTATGTTGAACCATCCTTGCATCCCAAGGATAAATCCTACTTGGTCATGATGAATGATCTTTTTAAAGTGTTGCTGAATTTGTTTTCTAGTATTTCACTGTGGATTTTCGCATCAAGCTTCATCACGGATATTGGCTTTTGGTTTTCCTTTTCTAAATGTGTCTTTGTCTGCTTTTGGTACCAGGGTAATACTGGCCTTACACAATGAGTTTTGAAGTATTCCCTCCTCCTCAATTTTTCTGAATATTTTGAGTAGAATCTGTATTTGTTTTTCTTTAAATGTTTGGTAGAATTCAGAAGTGAAATCATCAGGCCCTGGGCTTTTCTTTGCTGGGAGAGTTTTTGTTACAGCTTTGATCTCAATAATTATTATTGATCTATTCATGTTTTTGCTCTCTTCATGGTTCAATCTTGGTAGGCTGTATGTGTCTAGGACTTTCCCCATTTCTTCTATGCTCTTGAAATTTATTGGCATATAGCTACTTATAGTAGTCTCTAATGATACTTTGAATTTCTACAGTATGAGTCGTAATGTCTCTTTTTTTGTCTCTGATTTAGGTCTTCTCTTTTTTTTTTTCTTAGTCCACTTAAAGTTTTGTTAATTTTGTCTGTCTTTTCAAAAAAACCAACTTTTCATTTCGTTGATCTTTTGCATTGCTTTTTCATTTCAACTTCCTTTATTTCTGCTCTGATCTTTTGCTATTTCTTTTTTTCTACCAATTTTGGGTTTGGTTTCTACTAATTTTGTGTTTGTTCTTGCTTTTCTTGTTCTTTAAGATGAATCATTAGGTTATTTATTTAAAGTTTCCATACTTTTTTGATGTAGGCACTTAAAATTCCCTCCTAGTACTGCTTTCACTGTATCCCATAAGTTTGGGCATGTTGTGTTTACATTTTGTTTGTTTCAAAAATCTTTTAAGTTCCTATTTAATTTCTTCATTGATCCACTGGTCATTCAGAAGCATATTGTTTAAATTTCATGTGTTTACATGGTTTCAAAAGTTTCTCTTGTTATTGTTAGTTTTATTCCACTGTGATTAGAGAAAATACTTGATTTTTTTGAAATTTTTAACTTATTTTGTGTCTTCAAGTGTGATCTATCCTTGAGAATATTCCATATATTGAGAAAACGAGTGTATATTCTGCAGCTGTTGAATGCAATGTTTTGTGCATATTTATTAGGTCCATTTGGCTTATAGTGTAGATTAAGTCTGATATTTCTTTTTTGATTTTCTCTCTGGAAGACATGTCCAATTCTGAAAATGGGGTGTTTAAGTCTACAACTATTATTGTATTGGAGACTCTCTCTCTCTTTAGCTCTAGTAATATTTTCTTTACATATCAGGGTGCCCCAGGGTTGGGTGCATATATATTTACAATTGTTATATACTCTTTCTGAATTGACTTCTTTATCATTATATCATGACCTTCTTGTCTTTTCTTATAGTTTTTGTCTTGAAATCTATTTTGTCTGATATAAAGTACAGCTACTTCTGCTCTTTTTCAGTTTCTGTTGGCATGGAATATCTTTTTTCATCCCTTTGTTTTCAGTCTCTCTGTGTCTTTACAGGTGAAGTGTGTTTCTTCTACACAATAGATCATTAGGTATAGTTTACCACTCTGTCTTTTGATTGCAGAGTTTAGTCTATTTACATTCAATGTTATCATTTATAGATAAGGAATTACCACTGCCATTTTATTATTTGTTTTCTAGTTGTTTTGTGATCTTCTCTTTTTTCCCTCTTTCCTTCCTGTCTTCCTTTTTTTCGGGATGACTTTCTCTGATGATACGTTTAATTTCTTGCTTTTCTAGTCTGTGTTTCTGTTGTAGGATTTTTTGATTGGAGTTTACCATGAGGCTTGCAAAATATCATCCTATACCCAATTACTTTAAACTGATGACAAACCAAGCAAAGAGAAAATAAAAATTCCTCACTTTATGTCCCTTTGTTTTTAACTTTCTGTTGTTTCTATTTATATCTTCTTATACTATCCCTTGAAAAGTTGTTGTAGTTATTATTTTTGGTTGGCTCATCTTTTAGTTTTTTTACTCAATATGTGAGTAACTCACACACCCTAATTACAATGTTATGATATTATGTGTTTGTCTCTGTACTATGACCAATGAGTTTTGTATCTTCTGATGTTTTCTTATTGCTTGTTAACACCCTTTGCTTTCAGACTGAAGAACTCCCTTTAACATTTTTTGTAAGGGAAGTCTGGTGTTGACAAAATCCCTCAGATTTTATTTGTTTAGGAAAGTCTTTTATTTCTCCTTCATGTTTGAAGACTATTTTCCCTGGATATACTATCCAAGGGTGAAAGCTTTTTTCCTTCAGCACTTTAAATATGTCATGCTACTCTGTCCTGGCCTATAAGGTCTTTACTGAGAAGTCTGCTGCCAGATGTATTGAAGCTCCATTGAATGTTATTTGTTTCTTTCTTCTTGCTCCTCTCAGGATCCTTTCTTTACACTTGGCCTTTGAGAGTTTGATTATTAAGGGTCTTGAAGTAGAGTAGGCTTATTTTAATGGAATCTGCTTGGTGTTCTATCACTTTCTTGTACTTGAATATTGATTTATTTTTCTAGATTTGGAAAGTTCTCTTTTATTATGCCTTTGAATAAACTTCCTATTTCAATCTCTCTTCATCCTCTTTAAGATCAATAACTATTAGATTTCCCTTTTGAGGCTATTTTCTAGATTTTGTAGGTGTGCTTCACTGTTTTTTCTTATGTCTCCCCGACTGTGTATTTTCAAATAGACTGTCTTTAAGATCAATAATTCTTTCTTCTGCTTGATTAATTCTGCTGTTGAGAGACTCTAATGCATTCTTTGGTAAGTCAACTGAATTCTTCTGCTCCAGAATTTCTGCTTGATTTTTAAAAATTACTTGTCTTTTTGTTAAGTTTATCTGATAGAATTCTGAATTCTTTCTCTGTGTTATCCTGAATTTCAAAGAGTTTCCCCAAAACAGCTATTTGGAATTCTCTGTCTGAAAGGTTACATGTCTCTGTATCTCCAGGATGGTCACTGGTACCTTATTTAGTTCATTTGGTCAGGTCACATTTTCCTGGATAGTCTTGATACTTGTGGATACTCATTCATGTCTGGGAATTTAAGAGTTAAGGATTTGTTGTAGTTTTCTCAGTCTAGTCTTGTTTGTACCCATTCTTTTTAGGAGGGCTTTCCAAGTATTCAATGGAAATTGAGTACTGTAATCTAAGTCTTTGGTTACTGCAGCCATGTCTGCATTAGGGGGCACCCCAAGCCCAGTAACACTGTGACTTTTAAAGACTTATAGAGGTCCAGCCTTGGTGGATTTGAGAGAGAATTAGGTGAGATCTTAGAGAATTCCATGGATTCTCAGGCATATAATTTTGTTGTCTTCTTTTACTTTCCCCTTAACATAGTCTTTCACTCTGTGCTGAACTGCCTGGAGACTGGGGAGCACTCCCTGGAGAGCACAACTCCTGTAGCCACCTCCACTGAAACTGCACTGGGTCAGATCTGAAGCCAGCATAGCACTAGATCTTGCCCAAGGCCTGCGGCGGCCACTGCCTGACTATTGCTGATGTTCACTCAGCCCGAGTGTTGTTCAGTCAGAAGGTGGTGAATCCAGACAGGCTTGTGCACTTCCCTTCAGGGTGGTGAGCTCCCACTTGTCCCAGGTTGGGCCCAGAAATGCTGTCTGGGAGCCACAGGCTGGAGTCAGAATCCTTAGGAATCTACTTGGCACTCTATTATTCTATTCTACTGCAGCTGAGCTGGGATGCAAGCCATAAGACAAAGTCCTTCCCATTCCTTTCTCTCCTTTCCTCAGGCAGAAGTTCTCCTCTGTGGGCACCACTGCCCCAGCCCCATGTCGTCTAGTGTGTGACTATTGCCAATCTTCACTCAGGGCCCAAGGGCTCTTCAGTCAACTTGCGGTGAATGCTGCCACTCTCCCTTCAGGGCAGTGGGCTCCCCTTGGCCCAGGACAGGTCCAGAAATGCCATCTAAGAGCCACAGCCTGGAATCGGGGACCCTAAGAGCCAGCTTTGTGCTCTACTCCACTGTGGTCAAGCTGATGCCCAGGCTGCACAACAAAGTCTCCATTACTCTTCCCTCTCCTTTCTCAAGCAGGAGTCTCCCCTCATGGCCAACTGTGCTCAGAATGTGCCGGGTCATGCCAGAAGCCAGCATGTCTCCGAGTCTCACAAAGCACATGGCAAGTACTGCTTGGTTACCACTGATATTTATTCAAAGCCCACAGGCTCTTTAGCCAGCATGTGATGAATCTTGCCTGGATGATGTCCTTCCCTTCAAGACAGCAGGTTCCCTTCTAGTGCAGGGTGTATCTAGAAAGATAGGGAGGATAGTGCCTAGAATGGGAACCTCAGGACTTTTCAGAAGACCTTATTCAACTGTGGCTAAGCTGTTATTTCCGAGTTGAAGGATGAAGTCCCCTTTACTCTTCCCTCTCTTCTCCTCAAGTGAAAGGAAGGAGCCTCTCTCAGAATGGTGGGCTTCACTTCACCTTAAGTTGGGTGAGGAGTGGTGCAAGCACTCCCTTGGATGATGTCTCACTAGGTCAGGTATACCCCAAGTCCGCTGGCTTGGAACCCTGCAAAGAGCTAGGATTTGCCCAGGAATTGCAGTCCTCATGGCCTAGACCATCTTTCAAGTTTGTTTAGGACCCAAGAGGACTTTAGCCCACAGTGGTGGGGCTAGCTAGAACTTGGGGTCCACAAGCTGGAATGGGTAATTCCCCTCTGGTTAGATATGCTCTAAATGCTCCCTCAGAGGCTCTTGCTGACTTCTTCATGTGTTGCTTTCCACTGTGACAGGGCAGCACTTCGTTCCAATGCAAAGTCCAATAATCACTGCATTCTTCCTCTCCCAAACACACAGATTCTTTCTCCATGCCACACTGCATTGCCAGTAATGGGGCAGGGTTGCTGTAGGCAATTCAAGGCTGTCTTTCCTACTTTCTCTTTCCTAGATACGATGTTAAAACCAGTTACTGTGATTGCTTACCTCAATTTTGGTTGTTATAAAGGTGGTTTCTTGTGTTGACAGTTGTTCAATATGGTGTTCCTGAGTTGGGGAAAAGCAATTGCTGGAGGGTTCTACTCATCCACCGTGTTCCACTTCTCTCCCTATTTCTTCAAGCATTTAGAAACTATCTGTTAGGATGTTCCTTACAATTAATTTCCTCTGAAATGAATTAGGTTTTGAGAGTTGATTTTGTTGATGCACTACTTAGTTTTAGATTTCCTTATGTATTTTTGAATTGTGGTTTTCAGACGCTCATCCTTCCTACTCCTGCCTTGCCCCTGACCCTGGCTTTTGACAATAATCCTAGATCCAATCTCCACTTTCACACAAAACACTTCTAGTCCCTCTGCCAAACAGAAACTGAGACTTTGGGTCAGAGTGCAGCAGCTCCCAGGCCTCAATCCTGTATACTTCTTAGGTTTCTATTCCATTTGAGGGCCACTGAAATGTTCTATCTTGTTTTTGAACTTGGCCCTGTCTTTTAGATTTTTAGTCTTATACTTTATTTATTTCACATTGTTATATATTACAAACTTATAGGGTCATCTTGACCAGAAGTTTGTGGCATCCTTTTTATTTTTTAAATTTATTTATTTTTGTATTTCCTCAGAGACCTTTGTTCTGAACCTCATTTTACAGATAGAGATGAACTGAAAAAGGTTCATTAGCCTGTTCCAAGTTGCAAACCTAATTGATGGTATAGTCCGGGTTACCATTTAAGTCTTTCACTTGACTCTGATAATCAAAATTTATTTCATTTTATAGAGAGCTGCTCTCAGTGAACTGCTGATCAGCTGTGATAAAGCAAGAAAGTAAATAACGTAGAGCCAGAGAGCCTGCACTCAAGTTCTGACTCTGCCAGTTACTAGTTTCTCTTGGCCTCAGTTTGCAATGTTGTATAACAGCAATATAGTCATGCGTCACTTAACAACAGAGATCTGTTCTGAGAAATGTGTCATTATGCAATTTCATCATTATGCAAACATCAGAGAGTACACTTACACAAACCTAGATGGTATGTATATATATATATATATATATATGTATATATTTTATATGGAAAACCATATGCCCCAGTACCATTAGTAAATATCAATCATTTCCCCTACTTGATCTGCAATGCCAATATCAAATGCCAGATATCAGGTTTCTAGATATGCTTTATTATAACATTATGAGACCACCATTATTGACCCAAACATTGTTATGTGACATATGACTATACAACCAATTATCTTACACAGTGGTTATAAAATTAATACATGTGAGAACTTTTTTAAAAATTCAAAGCACTATATAAATGTGAAAGTTTTAACAGTTGAAAGATTTGTCTTTTTAAAGATATATAAATAATGTGTTTATTTCTGAGAAATAATAAAATACAGATAAGCATGAAGAAAAGAAATGCTTACAATGTAATTTAGCAGCATATTCTTCTAGATTTTTATATACACACACACACATATATATATATATATAAATTAGCAACTGAATCGAGCCCACTTGTCAAAATTTTATCTATATCCATCTATATGGTAATAAATCATGCAACTGGCTCCTCAAGGAGTTTTGGGGAAGGGTATTGACACAAAATCAGGTAAGGTAACATTAGGTTATTTACCAAATATAGTATTGTCTTACCTTGATTTGTCACAGTATTTGTGTTCAGGTCTCAGGGACAAAGCTTACATTTAGATGAAGCCTTTCAACAAACTGTGGATTAATCTTCTATACTTCATGGTTGCAAGCTAGAGAATCCTCTTTAGCTTTTTGGAGCAGAATTGAATCATTCTAGCTATTAATTAGCTCATAGAATCTTTTGGAGGGGTAGAGGATCAAGCTCAGATGTTTCACAACCAGCAAAAAAGGCATCCAGTGTTAAAGGCAACAGAAGAAATATCCACTCACACTACATGACTATACTAGGAGAACTGCGCATTGGTTTCACACATGAGTATCAGTACCTACACCTAGAGTTAAGACATTTACTAAAACTGTCCCTAAAGAACCAGCCATCTCTATCACCAGGCTTGCCACATGTGGTTACTGCCTTACTAGTTCCCTTCTGCTTCTAAATTTGCTCAGTGGAATCAAATTCCAAGTAGAAACACAGCTTCAAAGATCTAGAAATAAAGTTCTGTTTTGTTTTATTTTTCAGGCTCTATGGTAAGAAGGTGAGATATAATGGAGCCAGAATGCGTAATCAATAAGCCAGTCTGCAGTATCTGCTAAGTACAGTAGGTAGGTACAGGTATGCCCTATAATTTCCCCCATTTTACAAATTAGAAAACTGGGCCTAGGGTAGATTATGTTCTTTGATCAGTATTAAAGGTATATAGAAGGAAGCCAGTATTTCAACCCAGGTATTCTGATCAACATTCACCTTTTTAGCTACAATATTTAATAATTACTTAATTACATAACTTTTCCTTAGAAGAATATGAGTGGCTGAAGAACAATAATTCTTTCTGATTCAGTAAGTATTTTTCAGTGTAAAATTTTAGGGGCTTCATTCATTCAAAACTTCATTCAGTCATTCTAGACTTTTAATTAAATGCCTACTGTGTGCCAGCACTCCACACTTCTAGGGACCTAGGAACATGGTGGTGAACAAAACGTGCAGTTCCTTATCTCATGGCAGTTGGGAGTTAGCAGTTAGTGTTAGAGTTAGCAGGTGAAAAATTACACATTAATTAAACACAACTAAAAATATATATGAAAATGAGAGAGCATTTAAATGGGAGATTTAAGCTAGCAGGTGCAGGCAGAGAAAGATTTCCCTAGGGAAGCTGCTTGAGTTATAGAAACCTGTAAGATGAGTCGGCATCAGTCAGATTAAGGGACAGGTTCTGAGAAGAGAGTATTGCAGGCACATGGAATAAATAGAGTGTGAGATGTCCTAGAGGTTGAAAGGAGGTCAGGGAATTGAAAGAAGTCAAGTGTGGCTGATCATAGACAGTGAATAGAAACTGATCCTGGGATAAGGCTAAAGAGGTAGGAACTCAACCAATGTTCACTGAATGAATAAAGGTATACATTCCCTAGTGGATGGTAGCTGTGATGCCTTCTAAATTTCCTGCTTCAACTAAGATTTTATGATTCCAAAACAGGCAGTATATCTTTATATATTTAGAAAAGAAAAGGCAAGACTAGAGTGGTAAACTGTCCTAAACTCATCAAAATATATTGATAGTCTATGTAAACACTTTAGAATGAATCACGTTTGTGGATGCTATGGGTTCTGGAAGGAGAAAAGCAGAATGGACCCAACTGTCTGACACCTAAAAGTAAAATGGGAAAGACTAACAGAAGAATAATTAAAATTAAGTAGATTAGTTTTTTCTTTTCTTCCTTATATGACCTTTGAGATAACGTTTTGTCTTTATGAATAAATGAAAATCTTTAGAACTTTGCCTAAAGCTCCTTCTCAAAACAATAAATGCACAGAATGCTTACATCAAGAATACTATAATTTATTTTTAATCAAATACAAAAAAAACAAACTGCCCTATTTCTGTCAAAAGAAAAACATGAATATATTCTGTCTATATTCTGTAGGCAGAATCCTCAAAATTACTCAACTAATATCTAATACAAGTTTTCAAGTCTTTCAAAGATTTACATTATTATATATTACAAAGTAACAGCTAAAATCATATATTAACTTATTCATATATCTTTTAAGTCTACGAGTTAAATGTGTGACTAGTGAAATACATTTAGTGATGAGCAGGAGCCATATTCAATGAAGAAAATTAAGTAGCAGTCCAGCCTTTCTAGACTACAAGAGAATAGAGCTAATATCCCACGACTCACAATTGTTTTTAAATAGATGGTTTATTTCTCTATTATTTCTCTATTATTTGTTTCTTTAGACATGTATTTGAACTTCAAACACTGTCTTTGACATTCCTGAAATAGCTGTAACATTACTTTTCTTTATCTCATTACCTTCTTTCCCAGGTCAATGGGCAAAGCTTAAGGCTTCCAGCATAAGGCTAATCCCTTTATCTGTCCTCTGAATCTCATTGCTGACTGCTTTTTCAGGGACCTCACTTAATTATTGCTCTCCTCTCAGCATCTACAACCTTTTCCTCTCAACTAAATCTTTACCTTTTTCGTAGAGCCATGCTAAAATCTCTCTGCTGGCAAAAACAATCAAAGACAAATAATAAAACAACCCCTCAAGTATCCTCCCCTCATCTGTAATTCTTGTTTTCTCTTTTATTTGAGTTATTGGTATCTACCAGCTCTTCTTTCTCACCTCTCACTCACTTCTACTGCAATCTAGCTTTTACCCTTATGCTCCAATGAAATTGCTCCTGAAAACATCACAGTAATCTTTTAGTTGCTGCATGCAGTGGGCACTTTTCAAGTTGGGTTGATCTCTCAGGAGCATTTGATATTATTAACCAGAAATTCCTTGGAGCATATAGAACTGCAAGGAAGAATAAGCCATGTTCCCAGAATCACCATGCGGAAGGGCACCCACCTAACACTCAATTAAACTATTCTGTGTGCACAAAATAAACCTGTACTGTGTTAAACCAATGGGATTTATGAAATTATTCTAGCACATAGCATTACTTACCTTGACAAACACATGAATCTTATTAGGTCATTCTTAATCTGTCTCCCTGATTAGCCACCACTCCCCTCCTGTGAACTCTATGCCCTAGCTACACAAACCACTGTGTGTGTATATGCATGTGTGTGTGTGTTTGTCCATGCTATTCTTAATTCCTTTCTCCCTATTATTTGTTGAAATATTATTTTAGTCTCACAGCCTTTGAGAAAGCTTCCCTGTTTCTGACAAACATATTTACTCCATTTCACCTTATATATATCTCTCTATTTACAATTGCACTCATGCTATTGTATCATAATTGTTTTCTGTCCTCTAGTAAACATTTCCAGGGAAGACATCATGTATTTGTAGCAGTGTTTCCACCACCAAGCATGATGTCCTATGCATCAGAAGAGGTTCTTAGGTTTTTGAAATACATAAATTAATAGGAATTCTAGGCATGCTTTATCAAAACAAGTTTGAAATGATAAACACTTTTCTTGTATTTTATAAGAACATCAGGTTCTGACAAAGAACAACAAATTTGTGTTTTATATTTTGTTTTCCTTTAGTTAAACCCTAGTTATCAAAGATTTATAATTTCTTAAAAATAAACTCTTGCCTACTTTGCGGCAACAAATACATGAACCAAATATCTTTTGTATCTAATTTCCTTAGAGGTGATGCTCTATGCATTAACAGATTTATCTTTTGCAAATTGCATTTGCATATGATCATATTTTATTGTATTTCAAATGTATTAATATTTCAAGCCATAGGAAAGAGATTTATCTAGTCTGCCGTGGAAGTGCTAATATAATTTTTAAAAACAACTAAGAGCACTAATTTTGTTGTCAATTTCATATCCTTATAATTACCTCTTAAATAGGCAGCACTTTTCTCATGGTAATCACTGTTGTTTTCAAATGGCTTGCAAAGAAGAAAAGCATTTAAGCTAATTCCTAGAACAGATGAAACTATTTATTTTGACATTTGTCGGCTTTGGACCATGTCCTTTCCAATTCTGAAAAAGACAACCTGGGAACTTCGGTGTTTAGAACAAATAATTGTAATAACTTTAGAGGTGATTTAAAATGGAGAAAGTTTTAGGTGTCAGATAAAATGATCCTAATTCATTTTATATCAAAGGTACCGCTGGGCAGTGACACTGGTTGGGGTGTGGTCAAATTATTACTATTCCAATCACTCAGTAAAGGAGTCTGAATAGTCAGTGGGCAAGATCTAGAGACCTGGGAAGTAACTCCTTTCTTTCCAGCCCTCTCTATGATAGACACTCAAGAATGAGAGAAAATGTAGGGTAATTCTTTTAGGCATGGTCATATCAATTCAAGGGAAGACAAAATAGGAAGTGGATTCTAATGCAAGAGATTACAGGCAGAATGGAAAGTGATGTTAGTATAGTTTATGAGGTAGTGGTTTCAGTTGTTAAATATAGATAAAGAGAACAGAAGAATATAAAGATTCTAAACTGTATCAGAAAGAATCATGGAACTTAAAAGCATAAAGGACTTTAGAGATACATCATTTTAGCTCAATCCTTTCATTTTAAAGAGGAGGAAACTGACCTTTAAAAAGGTTAAATCACTTGACCCAGGTTGCACAGAGAGTTAGTGAAAATAGCGTCTGTGGGTTCCTATGGTGGGGATAGGGAAGAACATGTAAGGGAAGAAAGGAAGTGGGTCTCTTTTCATTCTGATCCAGAAACGCAAATCCTTTAAAAGGGTAGGCAGACCTTTTTTAAAAAACAGCTGGCATCACCTGCAGAGCTGAACCAAATGCTGTGGTTGGTACCCAGCCTGAGCCAAAAAAAATGCTCTTTGTAAAATTTCTCTTTGTGCATGAATAACCTTCACAAAATTAGTTCATGTTTGCTTTTAAATTACTTTGCACCTGTCCTAATCGTTCCTGGGTGGAAATGTCCTAAGAGTTACATAGGGTTTGTAAAACTGGGCTACTAACATTATTTTTTGGATCATTCTGCCTTACTTAACTTGGGGAACACTTTTTTCCCTACTAATTTGGATGCCACATGCTTTATAACTCAACTTTAATTTTCCTCCAAAGATATTCAATTTATTATCCTTTTCTTTAGTACATATTTGCTTCAAGAGACAGTCTCCACAATGTTGACTGGGATATCACATGAATTCATGAATTCACTTTGAAATCCTTGGTTTTAGCTTGTAGGTCTACATTTTTACTCACTTTTCTTATATATTTTCTTGATAGTCATCCCCCTGCCTAAACAATTTAACTGTTCCTTATTTTTTAAACTTAGCCACCTCCCTAAACTTTGCATGTACACATTCTCTCTCTCCCTCCTCCCCCTCCCACCACCACACACATAAAATCATAAAAGCAGTCTTCCCAAATGGAGAGGTATGAAGCATTAGAGAGGTCTGGAGAAGACCAGGAGTCATAAATGTGTACAAGCCAACTTAAAATACAGTATAAAGGCATCAGTGAGAATGTCAGAGTAGGAGACTCCCAAGAACCTTATCCTCCACTGAAAAGCAAAAGAAAACAAACAAAAAATTCAGGCAAAACTGTCAGAAACAAATTTATTGGAATTCTGGAAAATGAGATGTCTGGAAAATTCTGAGACGTTATTGGATCATGGGGCGGATTTCTCCTCTGGTGTTGTTCTCGTGAGTTATGAAGAGATCTGGTTGTTTAAAATGTGTAGCAACTCCCCTTCTCTCTCTTCCTCCTGCTCTGGCCCTGTAAAAGGTGCCTGCTCCCCTTCACCTACTGCCAGTCAAAGGTTTTCAGAACGAAGAGAATTCTTAATCAAGAGAAAAGGGTCACTGAAACTCAGTGGAAGAGGTTTATAGCATTTTAATTTATTTGTGTCCATCTCCTCCGTTCCTGGCTTACTGGTGGTCCTGAAGGCAGCAGCCAGTTCTCACAGTGTGGGTCCTGGTACCAGAGGGAGCAGAGTAAATTTTGTTCTGAAAAAAACTGTGGTTGCCTGTTTTGACCTAGGAGGTGGGTTCCTGAAGGACTAATGCAATAGACTTGCTTTTATTTTGCCTAACTCAGAACTCTCTCTGGGCACAGAAGTAGCTACATCTATATAAATACTTAATAGCAAATAAATCAGTCACTACCACCCTCATGAGACAAATAATATTAGGTGAGGTAAACAATAAACAAATCAAAAACTTGAGAGGAAGACTGGGAAGTGAGACGCTTGGGGAATAAGGACTTTGAGAAGCTTCCACATATTTTCAGGTATCTAAAAGGCCACACACATGTGCAGGGCAGGCCACATGAGCAGAAATGATCTTGAGAAGATCCTAAATTCTCACCTTTGGCTGAACTCCAGACTCTGTGAAAGCAGGAAATGAAGCTGAAGATAGAGTTGTAAACTGCTTAGCTGAGTGTTAAAAGCCTACCCCAATATTCACACAGAGCCCAGTTGCAAAGACTGAGAGAGTTCTTGTTTTATCCAGGCATTTAAGGAAATCTTTGTCAAATCACTAGCTGACCACTGAGTTAGTAGAACAGAGATTTCAGTGACCACAGAGGATAAAAAATACCGTCAGTAAAAAATTAGAAAAGTCTCTAAACATACAAGTACAACCCAAACAAGTAGCAACAACAAAAACCTGGGGAAAAGGAGATTCGGATTTCCAGTTACTACATTATAATATTTTAAATGCTCAGTGTTAAACAAAAAGATATTAGACTTGCAAAAAAATAATAAAGTATGGCCCTTTAACAGGAAAAAAGAAATGAACTGTCCCTGAGGAATCCTAGACACTAGATTTACTAGACAAAGAGCTTAAATCAACTGTATTAAATATGTTTAAAACAATAGAAATATAATCAAAGGAATATAGGAAACCAATGTTTCACCAAATAAAGAAGGCAGAAATGATATAAAGAAAACAAATTCTGGAGTTGAAATGTACAAGTACAATACTTAAATAAAAAATTTACTAGAAGGTTTCTACAGAAGACTTGAGTAGGTATGAAAAAAAATCAGAGAATGTATAGATAAATCAATTGAAATTATCTGTTCTAAAGAACAGAAACAAAATAAATGAAGATAAATGAACAGATCTCAGCAACCTTTGGGATATCTTTAAGCATAGCTACCTATCTAGCTATCAGAATCCCAGAAGGAGAGGAGACAGAATAAGGGACAGAAAGAATACTCGACAAAATAATGGTTCACACTATTTCTACATTTTGGCTCACTTTTCTTGTATATTCTTCTTGATAGTTACTCCCTAAATGGACAATTTAACTCTTCCTTAAAAAAAAACTGGCTACTTTCCTCAATGCAAATTTAATAAAAGAAATAAATCGACTTATTCAAGAAGCCCAATAAATACCAAGTAAGAAAAACTCAAATAGATCTAAACTGACACATTATAATCAAACCGTTGAAAGCCAAAGCAAGAATCTTGAAAGCAACAAGACAGAAGTGACATCATGTACAAGAGATCAATAAGAATAACAACTGATTTAAACTATAGAAGACTTAAGACAGTGAAATGACTTATTTAAATTGCTGAAAGAGAAAACCTGTAAATTAAGACCTATATTAAGCAAAGCTATCCTTTAAAGGAGAAGAAGAAATTTAGACATTCATAAATGAAGAAAAGGTGAAGGAGTTTGTCAATAACACACTGGTCCTGTAAGAAATGTTAAAGGGAGTCCTTCACATTGAAATAAAAAGACACTAGACAATAAATTGCAGCTATATGAAGAAATAACAATCACCAGTAAAGGTAACTACATAGGTAAATGTAACAAACAGTATTATTGTAATTTCAGTTTGTAACTCCTCTTATTTTTCCTGTGTAATTTAAAAGACAAATTCATAAATCAATAATTATAAATCTATGCTAATGGGGACACAATGTGTAAGTATGGAATTTGTGACAATAGCAACACAAACAGGGAGGAAATACCTATATTAAAGCAGAGTTTTATATACTATTAAAGCTAATGGGTATTAATTCAAACTAGATTACTTATAAATGTAAAATGCTAACTGTAATTCCAAAAGTAACCTAAAAGATCAAGTGAGAAATGTTCAGAAAAGTAAATGAGAAGGGAACCAAAAAGGATTACAAAAGGAAATTAAGTCAATAACAAAAAAAATATTAAAAAATAACGGAGGAATTAAGGAACAATAAAGTTCTAAGACATAAGAAAACAAAGAGCAAAATGGCATAAGTAAGTTCTTTATCAGTAGCTACTTTAAGTGTAAATGAATTATACTATTCAATTAAAAGGCAGAGATTACAAAATGATCTAAATATATACTGTCTACATGAGACATACTTTAGATTCAAAGACAAAAATAGGTTGAAAGTTGAAGGATAGAAAAAGATATTTCATGCAAATAGTAAAAGAGAAAGAGTAGGTGAAAAAGCTATACTAATATATGAAATGTACTGAGTTAAAAGTTGTTACAAAAGACAAAGAGAGGCATTATATATTAATAAAAGGGTCAATCTATCAAGAAGATGTGACAATTAAAAACATACATGCACTTAACAACTGAGTCCCAAAATATATAAAGCAAATTTTACAGAAATGAAGGTGGAATAAATAGCTCTAAGTCATCATAGGAGATTTCAATACCCTATTTTCAATAATGGATAAAATAACTATACAAAAGATCAATAAAAAATAGATTACTTCAATAATAGCATAAGCAAACTAGACCTAATAGACAAATACAGAACATTCTCTGGAGCTAGATATGGACGATGGAGATACAACATTGTGAATGTACTAAATGCCACTGAATTGTATACTTAAAAATAATTAAAATGGTATATTTTATGTTACGTATATTTTATCACAACAAAAAAGTTTACCTATTGATATGGTTTGGATCTGTGTCCCCACCGAAATCTCATGTCAAACTGTAATTCTCAATCTTGGAGGTAGGGCCAGGTGGGATGTCATTGCATCATGGGGCAGATTTCCCCTGTGGTACTGTTCTCGTGATGGTGAGTGAGTTATCACAAGATCTGTTTGTTTAAAATGTGTAGCATCTCCCCTGTCTCTTCCTCCTGCTCTGGTCCTGTAAGACAGGCCTGCTTCCCCTTCACCTACTGCCATGATTGTAACTTTCCTGAGGCTCCCCCAGCTATGCTTCCTGTACAGCCTATGGAACTATGAGACAATTAAACCTCTTTTTTTTTTTGTAAATTACACAGGCTCAGGTTTTTTTTTTATAGCAGTGCAAGAGTGGACTAACACAACTATGAACACACAAGGAGACAATGCATTAGAAGGGATTAAAAATGATGATGAAAAGGGAGCACCAAATTATTAAACTTAATAAATCCATCAGTTCTACAAACACAAGACAACTGTAAAGATCCCAGTTCTGCAGCAGGAGAGTATAAAACAAAAGAAGCTGCTAAAAATTAGTAGTCCATATGAAAATAAAAACAAAAATTAATAAATAGAAAACCATGAAAAAGGTTTCTGTGTGAGAAAGAAAACAGATTGGGGTATAAAGGTACTGCTTTTTAAACGAAGAATTCTAAAATGAGTTAAGGCTTTAAACTGTGTGAATGCATAACTTGTTTTAACACCAATTGATGTTTAAAATTAATTCAAACATCAATTAGTTAAACACTCCAACCCCTCAAATGTAGTGTAGGAAAAACCACACTCATTTCTTAAGCTCAGTATTTTCAAAATGATTGGGTTACCTCCATGTCTTTCTGAGTGCACTCAGAAAGTCACTTAGTTCTGCATTACTTTTGTGTCTGTCTTAATAGCAATCACTCCAAACCTAATAGTATCAATCACGGCTCTCAAGTATTCTTCTCTTTTCCCAAATCATTCTCATTTTATTTTGAGAACTATCTCCCTTATAGTAATCCAGGTTTATGAGTAATTTCCAAAATCACAAAGCGCTTTATCATTCCACCTTTTTGAAAATCTCTAGAATGTGTTTTGGAAAAAGTCTTGGCATTTTCTGCCTTGTATGTCTGCTGATGGGCAGCCAGTAAAGTCAATGCTGCTGAATTAAAATAGGCAACGCAACCAGAGAAGAGACTTTGGTCATGCAAGTCTTATTCCCTGAGGCACAAGACTTTGAAATGAATCTTACATGTTTCAAGATGATCAACTCTCAGAGGACAAGGCCCATTAAACTAACCATATACTAAAAAAATGAGCAATTTAAAATGAATACTTTCTTGTAATTTTAAATTAAACTTTTTTGGGGATGCTGTTTTATAATTTTTAACTGTGGGGGTAATCCCAGAGGTTATTTGCCATATTTTTAGTTTTTAACTTTGTTTTATTTTTGAGAGTTATAGGAATTTTAGTGTTTCAACCTGTGTTAGTAGAAAACACATTTTAAAATCAGACAGACCTGGGTTTGACTTACAAGGAACTTCAAAGTCATGTAGGCATAGATAAATTAGTGTATTTTCTAAGCTTCCATTTTCTTCTCTATAAAATGATAATGTCTAGTTTTCATTGTTGTCATGAGAATTAGAACTAATGATAAAGGAGCAGTCATAGTATATGGCAAAGAAAAGGTGCTCACACTGGTGGTTTTATATTTATAGTTAAAGCATAGAATTATTAAAGACCTCATGCCTCAATTAGATCAGTTCTTACATTTTGCCAGAAAGGAAGCTGAGGATCAGGAAGAGTGATCTGACATACATCAATAAGACATAAAGCTAGATAATTCCAGAGATTAGTAATGAGGTTTCCTGCTTAAACAACAATCTCTTTCCTCTGTTGAGCTTTCTTCACAGGGATGAAGTCTACTATTTAAAGGAAAGTTTAAAATAATTTTTTGAACATAGGAGAAAGCAAACCTCAGAATATTTGGAAATGTGACTTAGATGCACCTTCTGAGACTGAAACTTGACCACAGGTGACCCACATTTTCTGAAGGCTTTGCCAATGTTTGCTTGTTAATGACTTGGAAAAAAATAGATACTAAATATGAAAAGGACAATTTCTTCTTGCCCTTCATTAAAACAAAATAAAAACATGTTCTTTACTCCAAGACTAAGTCTGACCTGCTATTATATTTGATAAATTAAAGTTCTTCTAAGATTTAAAAAAAATCCTTCTAGCAAATTGTTCCAGCTAACATCGTACCTAACATATAATAACGATTTAATAAATGCTTGTTGGATGAATAAGTGAATGTGTATGTTCTCATAATGCTAAGAGAAGTAATACTTAAAACAAAAGTATAAATAAGAATGACAAAAACATCAAGCATTCTGATGAGTATCTGGGCGGGGGGAATCTGTGCTATAACAGCTTGCTCAGAGAAACACCAAAAGACTTCAAAAAAACCACACTGACTTTAGTTCTGGCATAAATACTTTACTGCAGCCAAAAAAAAATTCTGCTTTGCCTTTAATGAATGTAATGAAACTGTGCCTTAATGTGCTTTCTTATTTGCATATCTCTTGTAATCCTTGTTGCATACAATATAAAAAGATTTATTATCAAGAAATTAATATTTCTTGAGAGGCCATCACCATCAGGCAACAGACCCATCTGAAGATAAAAATCACACCATTTATAAAAATCATAGAGAGATCTTACAAATCCATTAATTATTTATTTAAAAACTTAAACATCCAGAGATTGAGTTCTCAGCTCTCATTGGCAAATTTGCTGCTCTAAACATTTCCTAATGTACCTGAAAGCTATTTCCCTGAGAATCCAGTTCTCTAAGTGGTCAAGTTATACAGTCTATTATAGATACAACTAAAGATTCTCAATAACTTATTTATTTTTTTATTTTAAATTTAATGTATTTTATTAATAGCATAGTCCTGTCTGGGGAACTACCTTTTGTCACTTTTTAAAAAAATGTATTTATTTTACTTTAAGTACGTACTATATCTGGCATTTCTCCTCATGTTATCCCTCCCCACCCTCCCCTACCTCCCTACCCCCTGCTGTCTCTCCCCTATCCGCCTCAACTGCCCCCAGTGTGTGATGCTCCTGTCCCTGAGTCCACGTGTTTTCATTGTTCAACACCTACCTATGAGGGAGAACATGCTAAAAACTCTTAATAAACTCGGTATTGACAGAACGTATCATAAAATGATAAAAGCTATATATGACAAACCTACAACCAATATCATACTGAAACAGCTGGAAGAATTCCCTTTGAAATCAGGCACTAGACAAGGATGCCCTCTCTCACCACTCCTATTCAATATAGTATTGGAAGTTCTAGCTAGAGCAATCGGCAAGAAAAAGAAATAAAGGGTATTCAATTAGGAAAGGAGGAAGTCAAACTGTCTCTATTGACAGATGACATGATTGTATATCTAGAAGACCCCATCGTCTCAGCCCAAAGTCTTCTCAAACCCATAAGCAACTTCAGCAAAGTCTCAGGATACAAAATCAATGTGCAGAAATCACAAGCATTCCTATATACCAATAACAGACAAACAGAGAGCCAAATCAAGAGCAAACTCCCATTCACAATTGCGAAAAAAAGAATAAAATACCTAGGAATACAACTAACAAAGGACGAAAAAGACCTCTTCAAGGAGAACTACAAACCACTGCTCAATGAAGTAAGAGAGGACACAAACAGATGGAAAAACATTCCATGCTCATGGTTAGGAAGAATTAATATCGTGAAAATGGCCATACTGCCCAAAGTAATCTATAGATTCAACGCTATCCCCGTCAAGCTACCAATGACCTTCTTCACAG
>CAUYLG010020299.1:0-68069 GCA_963573385.1 Cacajao melanocephalus | reverse complement strand
TTATTGTTGGAGTTCCATAGGGGAGCTATGGCCTACTATGAGAGGTGAACAGGCAGCGTGGACTGGCCCACTCAGCCACATCATATGTATGTCTCAACTCAATCACAGCAGCTCTCACTTCATCTGTTTCATTTTATTTGATTTCTGTGTATAATTTTAAAAACACTTGGGTATAAACATAAGACCTAACACCCTAAAATCCCTAGAAGAAAACCTAGGCAAAACCATTCAGGACATAGGCATAGGCAAGGACTTCATGACTAAAACATCAAAACCACCGGCAACAAAACCCAAAATAGACAAATGGGATCAAATTAAACTCCACAGCTTCTGCACAGCAAAACAATCTATTAGAGTGAACCAGCAACCAACAAAATGGAAAAAATTTTTGCAATCTACCCATCTGACAAAGGACTTATATCCAGCATTTACAAAGAACTAAAACAGATTTACCAGAAAAAAACAAACCCATTCAAAAGTGGGCGAAGGACATGAACAGACACTTTTCAAAGGAAGGCATACATGAGGCCAACAAACACATGAAAAAACGCTCATCATTACTGGTCTTTAGAGAAATGCAAATCAAAACTACATTGAGATACCATCTCACACCAGTTAGAATGGCGATCACTAAAAAATCTTGAGACAACAGATGCTGGAGAGGATGTGGAGAAATAGGAACACTTTTACACTGTTGGTGGGAGTGTAAATTAGTTCAACCACTGTGGAAGACAGTGTGGCAATTCCTCAAGGACCTAGAAATAAAAATTCCATTTGACCCAGCAATCTCATTACTGGGTATATATCCAGAGGATTATAAATCATTCTATTATAAAGACACATGCACACGTATGTTCACTGCAGCACTGTTTACAATAGCAAAGACTTGGAACCAAGCCAAATGCGCACTGATGACAGATTGGCCAGGGAAAATGTGGCACATATACACCATGGAATACTATGCAGTCATAAAAAATGATGAGTTTGTGCCCTTTGTAGGGACACAGATGAACCTGGAAACCATCATTCTCAGCAAACTGACACAAGAACAGAAAATCAAACACTGCATGTTCTCACTCATAGGCAGGTGTTGAACATGGACACAGGGAGGGGAGCATCACACACTGAGGTCTGCTGGTGGGGACTAGGGGAGGGACAGTGGGGGGTAGAGAGTTGGGGAGGGATAACATGGGGAGAAATACCAGATATAGGTGATGGGGATGGAGGCAGCAAACCATATTGCCATGTATGTACCTATGCAACAATTCTGCATGTTCTTCATATGTACCCCAGAACCTAAAGTGCAATTAAAAAAAATATATATATATACATATATATATATAGATAGATAGATATAAACTTGGGTATAAAATAGTTTGAAAACAGAATTGGTTTTAAAATATGCTTCTGGAATGGAACCCTAAGACATTTTAGCTCAATCATGCCCTTGAATTCAGGCTGACCTCTCCTCCTCCATCATCTCTTGTCCTACTTTCTACCCACTTCACCAGGGCCAGGCCATCTTTCGTTTCTAGAGAAGACGCTGTAGCCCATTAGATTGCTGAGTCTTTACAGTGGCAAGCCCTTCTTTCTGTGGCCCATGCACGTGACAGGTTGACGGACTGATGGATGGGTTTGTGGTACGGCTGCTCATATGGAGGGTGCTCAAGCAGATTTCCTGCACTGAGCTCTTCCTCCAGGCCTTCAACATTGGGGTGGAATTTCATTCTTAATTTGGCAAGGAGCACAGAAGAACACTGAAACAAGCCTCAGCTTCTTTTTTTCCTTCCTGCCTGCTGTCTTTCTCACTGGAACACATTTTAAGAGTTTGACAAACCAAAGAACGTTGGTGCAAAAGACGCCAAGCTCTTGTACTAGGCAAGCAGCACAAACTGAGTCAAGAAACCTAAAACACTGAAATATTAAACACCCAGCCTAGTTAGAAAAGGTCAGCATGCCTTAAATCATACACAGAACCAGAGAGCAAAAACCATTCACCTCAATTCAGAGCAGAACCGAAAGCCGAGGGGTGGCATGACTCAACGCAACGGAGTCATCCAAGTCCCACTAAAATGACTCGAGAAGAGGAGGCTCAGCTGACAAACCCATTTCACACAATTCAACTCAGCTGACAACCCAAGAGGGTTGACGCCGGTAACACAGCTGTGAAAGCCGGGGCCGAGACGGAGTTCTGATGGATGCAAAGACTAAACACCAAGATCCACACTCATGGGCATGAATTTCAGCCACCGAAACAGATCGCCAGCAACATCAGCCCGTGTGCATACTTTCTCCTGGGCTCTCAGACTCCAACATTTGTTTCCTTCTCCACCAAGACAAAGGAATTTGGGGGAACCAATGGGTGCTGGTTAAAAGTGGGTGGGGATGGCTCTTTATTTTTGCCATGAGATGATACTAATGGTCTCCTACAGAATGCCTTCCGGCCACGATTGTATTTCCATCAGAGTTCTGGCTCAGTAGCTAGAAATTTGGTAATTCAAGCAAGCACAAATCACTCATCAACAATAACAGAACACAGCACAGAGCAGCACTGTGGCACTTATGGCATGTCATCCCCTGCCACTGATGGTGCTGCTGCCCCAGACTCTAGTGGGTCCAAGCTACAGAACCCAGCTCCTTACCGTGACTGACAGGGGTGCAAGTTGCACCTTCGGACCTGGGGCTCTGGGCGGCTTGCTTGAGGGCAGTCACTGTCGTTCACCAGAATTGTGGTCTTGTTGACAATCCGAGTGCAAGAGACGATGGTTCTGCGTTCCCCTGGAAACCAAACCAAAGGTAGCTGAGAGGCTGCAGCCGTACCCGCCTGGAAAGGCTGGGCTTGCACACTCGTGAAGGAAGGTTTGGGTGCTGCTGTTGGTCACTTTGTCACTTAAAGTGACTGTTGTAGATGTCGTGTGGGTTTTGCGAGAGGAAGAACTGCAATTTTAAGGAGGAGGGTGCAAGACACAGAAGGCAGAGTGGGGCCCTGGAAGATTCTAGAAGATCAGAATGCAGCAACACCTCAGATCAGCTGTGTCCTTGAACAGCTTGGGGTTGGTTGATTTGGGTCTTTAATTTCTAAAGATTGCTTATCTTTGTATCTGCTTGTTTAATGTTTAAAGTCTCTGGAGATCCGGTCTCATTAAATACCTGCACATCAGCCCTCAGCAGAGAGTCTGGCTACCTATTACCAAACTCCTGCTTGCTGGGGACAAGTGCGGTATAAGGAGTCTTGTCTGGAAGACATGCAGACCTGCATTCTCTAGACAGCCATGCCAGAGCCATTCTGAACTTGTCTAGCCAGCTGGTACTTACGGCTGAGCCCCACCTGCTCTTAGGAAGCTTTGCTATTCCAATATTCCAACTGGATGTAGCCCTTCTTCTGGGTGTTCCCAGAGCACTCTAAATACTTCATGGCCATGCCTTTGTCAGGCAGGCTGAGTGACTGGGAGGGAGGAGGGTGGTCACTGGAGCCAGGGTGTCTGGGTTCAAGTCTTGGCTCTATCACAAAGAGCATCAGGTGACCACAGTGTCGCTACTTGGCCACCATGCATCTGCGTCTCAGTTTCCTCGAGCAGGCTGCTTTGCTTAACTTCCCTGTGCCTGAGGGTGCCTCAGTGATGATTAAAATAAATATATAGGGTGTCCATAGAACAGAACCTGGCATGTGGCTAACACCTCAGGTTAGCTCTATTACTGTCATTATTATTATGATTTGGGAACAGTGACAATAAAAGATTAAGAGGGACTCAAGCACAGCTGTTTGGATCCTGGGCTGCCTGCTGGGTCTGTCTCCTGGGCAATTTGTCATGTAGGGATGACTCAAAATCATGGAGTCCTGAACTTCACCGTCAGCTCCTGCTGCCCCAGATGGCAGCCTCGGGTGAGTGCAGAAAGCACAGGACTGCTTCCAGCTTTGGCGGCAGGTCTGACCACTGCTAGGAAGCTGGAAGTCATCAGTGTCATGGAAGGACTGCCGCCAAGCCAACAGCAACACAGCAGCCGGCCCCTGACCCCCGGGGAGACTGCGACCTGTTCTACGTGGGGTATGGTTAGTTTGCAGCAAGCTGTCCAAGAGAAAAACCTGGCTGGAATCAGAGGTAGAGGTGCTGGCTGGAGGTGGAGGCTGAAAGTCCATTAGCAGCTAAGGGCTCAGGGGCAGAAGGCGCCCTGGGGAGAGGTGCGGAGTGGAGGATGCAGGGCTGACGGTGGCATCCAGAGGCTATGCCAGCTGCTGTGGGGCTGCTGCAGGAAGAGGCTAAGCACAGACAGTGAGGGCGGCTGGCCAAGATGCCCAGGAAGAAATTCCTGTGTATCTAGAACTCCTACCCATGAAAGATGGAAGGAGTCCTTTAAATGGTAAACCATGCTTTACGTATTGGACATCTAACATCATCCAAGCAGTCAAGAGGTGCTCAGGATTGGCGATGGCTGGGGCTACGCCCAGGGTTCTACTGCAGCATCCAACTCCCAGGGTTGGCATACCAGAGTCCAGGCCAACCTTCCATCCCAGCTCCGTGCCCGCTAAAACCCACTCACCCTGTGTTCCATCTCCCATAACCTTGCTATATGTCGTGATAGGGTGACAAACAGCACTGTCTAAGGAACTGCAGGCTAAGAGTTCAGAATGGCGTCCTACTGCTGCCCCATCCAATGACACAACAAGAAACACACGCCTTTTGCTTATATTGATTCTTGCTGTACAACAGGCTCTTCGGCTCACCCTGTTGACCCTACGGTGGGCATGAGGGACAACCAGCCTATTTTAGAGGTGAGGGAATTCGGGGTACAGAGAGGAAGTCATTTGCTGAGGTCAAGCAGGAAGCTGTGTGGTTAGAACTCACGCTCGGAATGTTTCACCTGACTTACTTTTTCTTTCCCTGTAGGGAGGTTACTGTGGCAAAGAGGGAAGGGGATTTGGGAGCGGGCAGAGACATGTTCTGGTGCCTCTTCAGCAAGTGGCAACAGTCGAAGGTCTATTCTGTTTATTCCCAGCGTCTACCTGTCACACCCGAGACGTAGTCATACATCGGCCAAACCCTGCTTCTCCCACAGGTCAGAGCTGGGGGGCCCTGGGCCCCAGGCGAAGCAGTAGCATGGGCACGACCCTAGTGTGGGAGTTGGGAAGACACTGCCCAAGTATTCTGCAGAGAGATTTTCAGCAGGGCTTAAATTCCTGTGGAACTGCAGGTTACAGATTCCCCACACTGTGTGCTGGCCACAGACTCCTTTGTCCCTTCTTCAGCAAAGCCCCACACCCAGCAGGCCACGGCCACTCACCTCCTCCGCACTGCACGCTGCACCCTTCCCAGCCGCTGTGGGTCCAGATGAACAGAGAGTCCTGCGACTTTTCTGGTTCACTTTGATTTTCAGCAGTGTAGTTTACAGGAACAGTGTATTCATAATGAATTCCAGAATCTTGCTCGTGAAATAACAGCACCTGGATCAGCCGCAAAACAAAAGGGCATTTTGAAAAGGAATGAAAGCCCGCGGGATTGCTGAATCTGCACCCGCAGGCACGCTGTGGCTGTTTCTCTACGAGGGGTAACCAGCCCTTTTCTGAGGCTGAAAACAGGTTCGACTGAGGGGTGCTCCTTTATCTCAGCTTTGGATTCCTCAGGGACTCAACCTGCGAGTAGGGCAAATGCGAACCCATCTTTCCTACCTAAGAGAGGGACCAGCTTAGACTAGGAGCTTTAGGATAAGCAACTCTGAAACCTCTCACTGCATTTCTCACAGAAAGCTGTTCCATGCAGAGAACAGTCCTCGTTCCTGCATACTCATCCAGGAAGCTGCCTTTGCAGATAAGACACAGATGAACTTTGGACTAGAAGGGTGTCAGAGCAAGTGGGGCTACTGCACATCTCTGGAAATGAACATCACCCTTCACTCCGTATCAGCAATCATTGCCACGTCACTTGGTCCAGAGTCAGGGGTAAGGCAAGCTCAAGGGCAAAATGCAGCTCACTGCCGGGGGACTTTGGGGAGCATCTGTTTGGGAGTTCAAGGATGCAGGAGTCCTCTGCTGCCGTGGGAGCCAGGATGACGACTGTAGCCAAGCGTGGCAGGAGCCTGGCTCAAGGCTCCAAGCTGGGAGTGGGATGGAGGTAGAGGGAGGGGTCCATCATGGTTTGTGGGAAACTATCACACAGCCTGGAGACCTCGGACCTGAAATCCTAGTCAGCATGAAGACGCAGAACAGATGGGTCTGGAACGGCATGTGACAAGCCTCGGAAATCCAGCAGGTGCACCATCAGCTTTCTTTCTCTAGACATAATGGTGCCAATCAAGCCCTCTTATAGCTTAACATGGCTTGTCTGTGGCTGACTCTTCAAGCTAAGCTTGGAAGCAGTAAGTGCGCTGGGTCTAAGCAGCTAGCAGGTTCGCTTCAGCCTGAGAAGTCTGAGAGAGCGGGTCAGCAGACGCTAAGGGGAGGGTGTGCACAGCTCACCCGACTTGACTTGGGGCAGATGAGGTCAAAGTGTACCAGACAATGGGGGCCACTTCCCTCCACACGTCTCTCAGCCTCTGAGGCTGCGCTGTGGGGTGGGGGTGCAGTGTGAAGAGCACACCTCACCGCATCCACACCTGCACCAGAGCAACTTGCCGTAATACACTCGGAAATGCCTCCAGTTAGGAAACGGAAACACCACGAAGCAAACTAGGCTTCGAAAGAGATCTTCATCATCTCAGTGTGGGAATACGGCTGGTCAACGGAGAATCCACATAAAACCAATTTCATGCATGTATTTGTGTGTGTGTGTGTGTGTGTGTGTGTGTGTGTTTCAAATACAGGTCCCCATGGCTCTCTGGGTGCTGATTCTGCAAACAATGTGTATACCCCAGCTTGTGGATAATGGCTTTCTATCTAGACGCAAAGGGGTACCTCTCATTTTCAGTTTTAAAATCTTGAAGTGACAATCACATTTGGAGAGAAAAGCCGTCAATATTAAGCGAGGGCTGAAACTTCAGTCGCGGCAGTAGTTGCTTTCTCAGAGTTTTGTTTATCCTGGTCTCAATGAATCCAGGCTGTGTACTTTGCTGGAATGGGCTAACGACTTGCTCAGTTTACAAAAGCTTTTGGTGGAAAGGGAGATACACTCACACTGGTGTTTACTAGAGAAGGCAAATTCTCATGCTCACAGGCGAAGTTTCGGTACAGATTTCATGTTTTGCCTCCTCCCTTAGTCCCTCTGAGTAACTGGTATTAACTTGGAATAGGAGGATTTGTTCTGACTCTGACTATGAAGGAAGCAATCTCATCTCCAAGAAATGACTTAGGCACACATTCTTGGGTCTCAGAAACCTACATGCAGGAACGTATTTGCAGTGGATTTAGCAGGGTGAGTGGTGCAGTGGCAGATTTCCACATGCTTTAGATTGTCCATGGCAACTACCTTGCCTTTGTCTCCCCAGAAATTGTAATGGGGTTAACACCACTAGCATCCTGGGTGCCACTGCTCCCCGGCAGAGCCAGCCTCCTTAGGAGACTCCCTGGGCAATGGCCAGAAAATCTTCTGGGTGTCAACTAACTGTAACACTTACAGGCTGCCAGAGGTCACAAATTAATGGGGAAGAAGAACTTCCACGGAGAGACTCTGGCAGGCACTGAGGGACAAAGTGTGCTTTGATTACGGGGGCACAAGCTGCCACAGTCCTGTTGTTTTTGGGAAGGAGACACAGAATCAATAATGATGAGCTATCAGAAGTTAGCCACGAGAACTCCTGGATCTCGAGAAGGAAGCACGGCATTCCATTCTCCGTTCTCTGGAGAAAAACATTTCTTCTGACACGTTTAAAGGGCTACGTCACTGATGTTTCAGTGGCTTGCATGGAGGCCTCCCTAAGACAACAGATCAGATGATGGCACCCTGGCCTGGCCCAATGGCACACAGGTGTCTAGAGATTGCCTGCGGAGTAGAATACCCGCATCATCTAATCGCCCTTCCTGATTCCCAAACGCTTGTTGCAAGCTGGGTCTGTGAAATCTGAGGGATGCTGGTTTGGACATGGAGGCCAAGTTCATTTCCAAAAGGTAATGATATACACTCTGTGAGGGCAGGTCTGTGCATCCCACCACCTGATATAAACACAGACTGTGAGTGGGGCTGTCTCTCAATGAGGCCAAGTTTCCCTGGCTGCCATCCACGTGGCTAAGCATATTCTTCTTTGAGGCAGTTCCTTTTAAAAAAGATAGGAACTCTGCCAGGGAAGAGCCAGGAGAAGCAACAAGAGAATTCTGAAGCAGGAGGTGCAAGGGAAAAGACAAGACGCAGAGAGGGGAGGGGACTGAGCAGCAGGGACCCCTGGAAGCCGGATGCATCTCCTGCCCTCAAGGTCCCAGGAAGAAGTCAACTGGAAAGTAACGTGGTAGACCTCAGAGCCAGCAACCCTAAGACGAGTGCGGATGCCCAGCAAGTTACCATCAAGTGCAGCGGTAGTTTGGTTGGTCCCTTGGCAGAAATCTTCTCCCACAGCCCTCTTCTCACGTAGCGGACAGTTGTGCCAGCAATCTGGAACTCTCCGGGGAGCTCTATCTTCCAGTCACTGTTGATGGATCCCTTACCAGAGTCTTTGAGAGCTAGAAAGCAAATTAAGACCAAAGAATCAAGGGGCTGGGGGTAGGTGGATCCAGTCTGTCTTTAAAGGGAATCTGCAGCCCCTGAGCGGGGCAGAGGTCTCCCCTTCCACAGGGGGAAGGAGGGAGGCCTGAAGCGAGAGAAGGGGAACACTCTGTGTACCAAGAACAAAAGCCTGGATCGCGGGGAGCATACAGCTGCAGACCCACAGAACCCCCAGGGAGAGCTGTGGGGCACCTTCCAGCCTGGGCTCCCGTCTCAAAACCAACTCAGATAGCTGGGGTTAGGGGTGGAGGGGCAGGGAATGGAGACGAGCACAGCCCGATTTCCTTTCGCTAAACTTACCCAGTAGATGGTTTTCTGCCTGATGAATTAATTCCATTTTAACGTGTCCTAGGCTACAAAATAGGTTTCGCTGCTTTAGCAAAACTCATCAGTTGCCCTTCCTATTACCTACCTGGGGCTCTATAAGGAGAGCAGCTGGCTCCAGCACCTCTTCAGGATTTGATATCCCCACAGGACTAAAGTGGACGTTCCTTCAATCAACACCCATGACCCCATTAAGTATGAATGTTTGGAAACCCTAGCCGCCCACAGATGTGGTGGTCACGCTCGGCAGCTGTGGGCGAGCGGTGGCTGGGGGTTAAGCGTGGCAGGGGACGGGTGCTCTCACACCCTAGCTCTGTGGGTTTCAGGTTCTCATGTTTGCTCATGCCCCTCTCTACCAGGGACAACTTGTGTTCAGGAGAGGCCGAGAATCAACGTGCTGCTGACTGGCCCTAAGCAGAAACCTGGTTTTCCACACGAGCCACGTACTGATTGTTTTCTGAGGTGCTCACTAGGGTGTTTGTGTCTTCCCACGTAGGGGTGAAGACCACGTCGTTCTCATGAGGACAATATTCTGCAGCGACACTCTAGTTTGTTGTGGTTGTCATTTAGGAAAAAAAATCCCAAGGAACTAAAATCTATTCTGGCATTTTAGGAGAAGGTGGCAGATGACAAGAGGTGATAGTAAGCCTGTGTCACTTCCAAAAATGGGACCTCTGGGGCACCCTCAGTCCTATGCCTACTCTCCCTGCACACACAGCTGGAGCGCCACAGACACCCCAAACTCATCTACATCTCTCCCCTTCAGACCCTCCTCAGCCTATAATCAATGAAACCAGATCCTGCCGCATTCACGATTCTTGGCTTACTGAAGCCAGAAATAAAATGGCCACATTTAACACTGATTTTGGAAGATGAGATTTGAAACCCAAAAGGGGTTTCGGTTACAGCTGAATTCATCAGCCTCAGGCTGGGCCAGGCCACAAGCAGCAAAGGGACACTGGGGGTCCACGAGCCTCAGCCCCCGTATTCAGGACGTTACGGTCCCAGTGCTTGCTCCCAGCCAACACGGAGGAGACGCACACTCAGGACTTCTCGTGTTAGAGGAACTGCCAAGAGAAACAGGTTCCTTCCTTTTAGGAACTTTCCAGCAGAGCAGCTTCTAGTGGGGTCTCGTATCCAGGGTGGCTGTGAGAGGCTGAGGATTATAGGACTCCAGGGACAGCTTAGGAAAGAGAAAGTCCCACCACTTGGAGCCGACTCTGTTTCCCTTCAAGAAATCCGACCCACAGCTCAAATGTCCTGGCTGCGAAAGGAGGTGAGGAGGGTGGGACGCCCACTGTTTCCTCTCCTTTTCTCTTCTTCTGCCACCATCTGCAAACTGCCATTTAAGGAGCACATTCTCTAGGCTGGCTCCTTCGTACACTCTGACCCACTTAATCTTCTCGACAACCCCCTGAAGTCTTCCCTTCAGGGGCAAGGCAATGGGGGCACAGAGAAGTTAAGCACCTTGCCCAAACTCACAAGGCCATTCAGTTGTAGAGTGGAGACCTGAGTCCAACCGACCAGCGCCACCGCATTTATCACTCTGGCGACTTTCAATGCCCATTTCTTTAGGCTGTAGCATCAGTCTAGATTTTTTATTTTTTGAGACAGAGTCTCATTCTGTCACCAGTTTGGAGTGCAGCGGCGTGATCTTGGCTCACTACAACCTCCGCCTCCCAGGTTCAAGAGATTCTCCTGTCTCAGCCTCCCAAGTAGCTGGGACTATAGGCATGCCCCATACCCAGCTCATTTTTGTATTTTTAGTAGAGACGGGGTTTCACCATTTTGGCCAGAATGGGTTTGATCTCTTGACCTCGTGATCCACCCGCCTCAGCCCCGCAGTGTGCTGGGGCTACAGGCATGAGCCACCGTGCCTGGCGGCTGCATCACTCTAAATTTTTATGACTAATGCCGAAATGTGCAAAGGTAAGGCCTGTTCTCAAAGAGGACAAATTTCAGGCTCTCATCGTTACAGGGTTTCATATCCTATGTGCCCTTACAAAAATGACTAATCTCATGGATTTCCAATGCTTCTACTAAGCTAATAACACAAATACGTATTTGGTTATATGAACTATGAGTGAATATAGGCAGAGGATGCACGGACATTCATTGTTCTTTCAAGCTCTCTGCAGATTTAGGAAACTGTCTCTTGCAAAGGCACGTGTCTATCTGGTTTTAGGATCCACTGTGGGCTGGTGGGAAAGAGCAGATAGAAAAACAGCCAAGGGGCCAGAGTCCTTTAAGACAGTGGTCCCCAGGACCGGTTTATGGCACTAGGGACTGGTTTCATGGAAGACAGTTTTTCCACAGACCAGAAGTTTGGGGTAAGTGGGGTGGCGGGGGATGGTTTTCGGATGAAACTTTCTACTTCAGATCTCCAGCCATTAGATTCTCACAAGGAGTGCACAGCCTAGATCCCTTGCAAGTGCAGTTCACAATAGGTTTGCAATCCGATGAGAATCGAATGCCCTGCTTGGGTGGTCATGCTCACTCACTGGCCACCCACCTCCTGCTGTGCAGCCTGGTTCCTAACAGACTAATGGCCTGTTACTGGTCCACGGATGGGGCAGGTGGGGAAGGCTTCCTGGGATAAGCCACCTTTCAGCTGAGCGTGTAAGACACGGGAGGAGACAAGGCTGTCTGCAGCGTGTGGCCCAGCATGGAGGCGGGACGGTCATTCCTGACCCTCAGAGGCCAGTACTGCTAAGATTGTTCCAGGCGGGGTGATGCAGGGAGGAAGACAGAGGGCCCCATACGGAGAAGCAAGTGGAAGGTGACCTTTTTTTCACTTTTCGGAGGTTTGGCTGGGAAAGGAGGCAAGAGAGGGAGAGTGGCCTCGGAGGGTGGGGAGGAGGAAGGGGCCTCACTACGGGGACAGAGGGCACCCGAGCATGCTGAAGCGCCCTGTACGAAGGAGTCAGAGACCAGCAATGATTTCTTTGAAGCTGTGTGCTGACCACAGTTACACCAGGACTCATCTGTAGGATCCATTTCTCTCACAAAGAGCAGAGGGAAGCCGGGCGGCTGCTCTCCTCCTCACTGCGCCACCGGCGCAGGCCAGCTGACTCCCATATCCACTGACCATCACCCCCCGGGCGGTGACAGACGCTGACACTGGCAGCCCTGGGCCGGGGCCCCAGCTTCGTCCCTGGTTCGTGGCTTCTGTGAACATCCACTGTGCCCGTCACACGGCCTCTGTTTCTCCCTCTAAGCAATAGTACCCAGGCTTTCTCCTGGGAACATGCTTTTCCTCTCGTATGTGGGGCTGGACTCCTAATTCCACAGCTCCAGGAACGAGCCCAGCACCCAACCCCAAACAGGGGGACTTTTGTTCACCTTAGGAAAAGGCAGCTTTCTTTCCACAGGGTTTCCTGGAGACTGGACGTGAGCCTGGATCTGCCAGCCCACAGGAAGATACCCCCAGAGAGGACGGTCAGCATTGCCAGTGCGGAGAAAGACCATTTTTCCCGTGACATCATTTTAAGCCCCTGGATCCAGCAGTGCCTGAAGCTGATGCTCAACTACTAAGAGCTAGGTTTGGCTTTTACACATGCTTTTTGGAAGTTGGGTTAAAAAAATGCCAACCACGATGAGGGCAGAGAAGGCAAGGAAAGAAAATTACTGTTATGGCTTCCCAAAAATCAGCCCCAGATGTTTGCCACCAAGCCAAGTGCCCCTGAGAAGCAGAAGGCCTGGCACACTCCACCCCTGCCTCAGACTCCCGCCAGGGCCTCTGACTCTATCCTGGCTCTAACACCCCTATCCAAACTCTACCCCTATCCCAGCTCTAACACCCCCGTTCCGCCTCTAAACTCCCCGTCCAGCCTCTAATCCCCCAGTCCTGGCTGTAACCCTCCCACGTCCCGGTTGTAACCACCCCCCTCACCATCCCGGCTCTAACACCCCATCCCAGCTCTAACCCTCCTGAGGAGGTGGGTCTTTCCCCACCAGCCTTGTTTATGTATTTCTTGGGCCCTTTTCATAAGATGTTTTAAAGTGACTCTGAATTACAGCCTGCAAACTACCCTACTTCCATAACAAAAGTAAAACATCTGGGAGGTCAAGAGTAGAAAGGCCCAGAAAAGGGCAGGAGGGCACACCTGGAGATGGTTATAAGACCATCGTCAGAAACACTGCACAGAGGTGGGGGCGGGCCCAGGGAAGCCCGACTACTGCCGCGGAAGGCCCGACAGTGGGCGGGAGGCAGAAACAGCAGCAACTCCAGCACAAGGTGGGGGCAGAGCCAGTTGGGCCTTGGAGCCTGCCACCCTCTGATCACTGGAGTGGAGTCTTGCTTGTCCGTAGCGGGATGGGTGGGTGAGATGTCGGGAGGAGGGCTACTGGAGGCCACGGAGGAGTCGCTGGGTGTGGTCAAGGAAGCGTGGGATAGGAAACTGAGTGAGGCTGCGGCGGACGGACGAACCCAGGCAAGGTCAGCTGCTGATGGGGAGGAACATGCCGGACAACAGAGCCATAGTGACAGCCGGCTCCCTGGGGAAAACAGCCTAGCGTTATGGTGCATTTGCTATCCAGAGTGTAAACACCCTCATACGGCAGGCCGTGTTATCCACCTGGCATTAGCAAACAAAGAGTGGGGAAGAGATGCCTAGAACTGGCCCTCACAAGCCGCACAGGGCTGTGGGGGCACTCCATCGAATTCTGAAGACGACTTTGCTTTGGAGGTCCTGGTCTGGAGCTGATGCATTGGAGAACTCCAGCACAATCACATCTTGGTTGAGGCAGGAAGTGGGTTTGGGGTCACCTCTCACAGCCCCAGAAGGAATACGCTTTGCATGCCCAGGCACTGCCTGTGGCCATCGCTGCCGCGGCTGCAAGTTCTGGCGCACTGCAGAGGCAGTGTTCCAGCTCAGAGCCTGCACGCCTTTCCTCGGGACAGTGCGCTCCAGCCACACTCATTTGTGTATTTCTCAAGGAGAGGAACACACAGGCAGAGTTATTAGCAGGCGGTCAGCAGATCCAGGAGGCATGGGCGTTACTTCCAACCTTTTCACTTTGGTGTCACTTAGCAAGATTCCACATCTGCAGTTTGCTGTGGTCCATCTGAAAAATTGTAGCTTCCTGCTAAAATCACAAGTTAGTGCCTGACATCCCTTCAAGAGAGACTTCAGCCTCAGAAATTCTTTTAGGATGTCAAGATCATTTTTAACAGTGAGTAAACAGGTTCACCATGGAGTCCCCAGAACAATGACTTCATGGGGCCATGTCAACTGCAGAGAGACAATGCAGGTCACCTCCTACCCCCTTCTGTGGCAGCTTGGGTTGCTCTCCTGCCTTGCGTGAGCTGCACAGAGCAGGGTCTGCAAAGGGCTCTGAGGCTGCCGCTCCAGGCACCTCTGTGCACGAGGCCTTTCCATACCCCGTGCGTAATGTATTTTTTTTTTCCCTGACCTTCCAAATTAAATGTTTTGGGCTCTACAAGTTCCTGTCCCCTCAACCCTGGCATCAAGGAGTGTCTCCAAGCCTCCTTTGTCTGTAAGTATTTTGAGATTAATTAGTTTGCACTTGAAATCAGGATATTGTGGACCCAGAAAACACTCAATAGGGGAAATTAAAACGATTACAAATGCTTTGGTTTTATGGGCAAATAACAGAGCGAAGAAGAGGGGATTCCCCTAGTGATTTGATTTCATCTGTGATGTCTGAAGTTCTGGTTTGCTGGGAAGGAGATTTTCCCTTGCTCATTTTGCCTGGGCCAGAGATTAAATGTTTTAAACCATGATCCAAAACAGAACTATGCTCGTTTTTGTGGGTTTTGCTCAGAAGCTCTCAAGAGTTACACTTCTGTGGGGCACCACATGGGAGGGTACACTTTCCTTTACCACTAGGGCAGAACAAAACCTTTGCAATGAGCTGGAATGTGAGGTTACATGTGGAATGTCCATTTCAGTCTCTGGTCCTTCTTCCTCTCTGTGGACACTTACACACCATCCTGGTCTTCCAGGCAGTGTGGGGAAGACCATGAGCCATTCGAGGGAGCAAGGTGGGGGCATTCCTGAGGAAGGAGACTGCTCCTCTTCAGAGCTGGCTGGAGGCAGATTCGAGCTCTCACCCTGCCCATATGCCCCTCTCTGGCACAGAGCTGTACAGAAGCCTGGGTGGGGTTCTCTTAGCCTCTCTTCTCCTGGCTTCACTGGAAGACCTGACCCACAGTCAACCTACTTCTAATCCTGGCAGCGAGTCAGTTCCTTTTATTTCCACTCGGAGTTCTGCCAGTCTGTTCTTAGCTATGGATACAAACTGCAGAGGCGTTTCCTGTTCCAGGTGGTTTTGAGCAGAAAGCCAGCCAGCGTGGGCTGAAGGTAGGTGGGGTTAAATTCTTCAGGAATTGCTCCCGGCAAATATGAGAGTAATTCAAAGTTACACGGCGTTGACTTCCAAAGCACCCAGCCCCGAGTGGAAACAAGGCCTTTTTGAACTAACTTTAGAAACATAATGAGTATGGACCACCTTCAGGCTTGCCCGTGTCCACTGGCCAGGCCCTGGAGTCCCGGGATGATGCCTTCTGGATGAGATAAGGCAGGAACTGAGTTCAATCTCCCATGGAGGCCCGGTGCTTCTGGAGAGCTGAGAAGTCACCCAAGACACGGAACCAACCTCTACAGGATGCAGACTTGTTCAAAGTGCACGCAACGTAGTGGTAACAATAGGCAGGGTTAACGTGCGTTCTCCAATGAGAAGTCTCCATCCGGCAGTCTATGGCCACAACTGGACAGAGTAATTCTGAGATGTTCCAACAACTGCGGTGAACTCAGAGGAGGTGAAGAACATGGGCGAGACACCAAGCCCCTTGGAGCTCCGGTTGGTATCTCTGTTAAGGAAGCAAAGCAATCCCTTGCAGCCCATTTGGGGGAATTAGGGATCAGGTCTCTAAGGCGCAGCCGAGCTCAGTGACTGGGAGCCATCATGGATGTTACTGTTCTTGTTTTGTACACGCGGCCCTCAGGCTTCAGGAGCTGAGGGCACAATCACAAGAGTGCGTTCTCCTGGATGGCATCCGCTAGTTAGCACCTGTTGCCCTAAAGTGAGTTTGAGTGAAAGGTCCGTTTGTACCAAATGAATCAGAAGTTGAGGAGCAATCCAGAGGATTCTAACATCCTCCTGTCATACTTACATTGCCATGCAAAAACGGAGATCAAGAAGACCCTCCTCTTGCCAGACACTTAGGCCTGAGCCAGGCAGAGAAGCCAAGCTGGGAAATCTCAGAAGCCAGGCTCTGAAGCCAAGGGACGCACTTGCAGGAGCACCTGCTGGGGCTTGATGGAAGAACCAGTAATTCGACCTCCAAACTGAACTACCTCTTGGAACACTCAGACTGCGCATTTTGAATTAGGATGAAAGGTGATGCCAGCCTCCCACGGAGGGCCTCCCGGACATTCGAATGCATGGGTTGGGAAGGGTAAGGGTAACTTTTTGGCATCATACTAGGTGGTGGGGCTTCCCATGCAAATGCTGGTGAAGTTGACCCAGTGTCCTCTCATGGGCAGGAGGAGAGGGAGTGGGGTCTTTGTGAATTTCGTAAAAACAGGCTGTCGCTTTGAAGCTGCCAAAGGCAGCAAGAGGCCTTGTTTTAGAAAGCATTTAAAGCGTTGTTCTATTTGCAGAGTGACAGCTGGGACAGCTGGGGACGAGAGTGCCAGGCAAGGCCAGGACACTGGCCGTGTAGGGGAGGTGGAAAACCATTGAGCTGATGAAAATGTACATGGATGTCAACTCCAGGGACGGCAAGGTCTTACCCTGGCGGCAGAAGCACAAGTGGCCATCACAGCCTGGAGGAGGGAGGGTGGATGGCAGGTGACCAAGGTGCGGAGGAGGTGGCAGGGCAGCTTGGGACACAGCGTTATCCACAGAGTGTGGTGCCAGTGATACTCCACATGGGTGCTTGGAAATGGGCACTCCTGCCTTCCCCAAGGCAGGTGTGCAAGGGGTGTCTTAGCATCGAAGCGTTCCCTAACCCCTGAAATAACAGGATTGTGGTCTTCATTGTCAACTGCCTATTAGAGATTGGTTTTGTGTCTGTCTCATTAGACTCTGAGTTTCTGAAGCAGAGACCATTTCAAAGAAAGACTTGGACTTTTGCATAGTCTACAAAGGCAGGAATGTGGACGAAGATATCATTTTTAAAAATCAGCGATAAAAATGGAAATAAAAGGGTTTCGTGGGTAACTTCAATTTCGCTAAAATCATTTTGGAAACTAGAGAAGTCCTGTCTTACTTTTTCTTTCTTCAATCTCCATCAGCACTTTGCAACACAGGTTGAGAGATGATAACATGAAGACAGCTTGGAAGAGGGGCACCCAAGAAGTTCAGCCACCTCAAGTTCAAGTTTAATCCAAGACAGGAACATGGGATTAAAGCCGGCAGAAGGGCAGGGGCCACAGCGTGTTCCAAGCCAGGGGGCCAGGAGCAGAGGCAGCCTCTGGCCACCCTGCTGTCTCCATGTCTGTCTCTAACTCAGAATTCCAACCACCTGGGGTTCAAGTCCTGGGCTGACTCTTGCTGGGCTTGATGGGGAGGCTGGGAATTGGGCCAAGGATACTCTCAGAAGGTCTTCTCTAGCTAGGAAGTTTATCTGAATGGCTTTGCCCATAGTTAGGAAAACTAGTCCAGAATAGAACCCAAGTCTATGGAAAGATGCAGGTGTTTGTGCTTGAAGTCGATGGAGCTGGCCGCTAGAAATTCGGGATACAAAGACCTTAGTGAAACTGGTGTCCTTCTGGGTTTCCATTAGACTAAGGACTGCTGTTCTTTTTCCAGCTAAGAAGTCTTCCCCGGAACCACTGGCAGCCTAACGAGACCTCCTGCAAGTCGGCCAGTGGGCTGCACTGCTCAGACTCCAGCCACTCTGAGCTTTCCTGGGGTTACTTCGGGGGACTAACCTAGCCCAAATTCCCCGCAATTTCCTTCACTCTTCTATGATCTTCCTTCCTGTCCCAAGCTGGTCTTCCATCATTTTTCTCCCTGTTCTTGCCCCTAATCCACCCTGGGGGTGACTGCATGTTAGTCAAATACGACTGCACTGTGCAGTCCCCTGAGTGCTCATGTCACTACAATACGGGCGTGAAACCAGCCATAACCTGGGCGGAATGACACCGAACCAGTTTACCGGACTAATCATCAAAATCCATTCTCAACACATAAACGGTGAGTCAAGTCATTTTGGTTTTACCCAGAAAGCTGTGGGCAGGTTTATCCTCCACCACACGGATCCTCCGAGCTCCAGCAGGAATGACGGCAGCTTCGATATAACCTGTAGCAACAAATGACACAGAGATGAACCACACCTCCACCCTGCACCAGAGGCCACGAAGCAGCCCCCTCCACCTGGCCAAAACCTAGCTACTAAGCCCTCCCGGCCCCCCGCAGTGGCTTCAGAGATGGAGGGCTGGTACAGCTCTGAGAAATCAAGAGAGCCAACTAAGGACGAGGCTCTCCTCCAGCCAGAACCTTCCGGCGGCCCCATTTCCAGAGAGCACGGTTTGCATGAGTTTCAGGTGAGTGGTGGCCCCCTCCCCCAAATTCATATGTTGAAGTCCTAACCACTCCCCAATCAGAACATCAGCATGTGACCACTGCAGACATATTAAGATGAGGTCATCCTGGAGTAGGTGGGCCTACTCCAATATGACTGATGTCCTTATAAAAAGGGGAAGTTTGGCCGGGCACGGTGGCTCACGCCTGTAATCCCAGCACTTTGGGAGGCCGAGGTAGGCAGATCACGAGGTCAGGCGATCGAGACCATCCTGGTCAACATGGTGAAACCCCGTCTCTACTAGAAATACAAAAATTAGCTGGGTGTGGTGGTGGGTGCCTGTAGTCCCAGCTACTTGGGAGGCTGAGGCAGGAAAATCGCTTGAACCCGGGAGTTGGAGGTTGCAGTGAGCCAAGATCACGCCACTGCACTCCAGCCTGGGTGACAAAGTGAGACCCAGTCTCAAAAAAGAAAAAAAATGGGGCGGTAGGCGGGGAAGTTCAGACACAGACATGCACACAAGGAGAATGTCACGAGAACATGAAGGCAGAGATTAAGTGATGCTTCAACAGGCAGCCAAGGAACACCCAAGGCTCCCAGCCAACCACTGGAGGTTAGGCAAGAGGCATGGAACAGATCCTCACGACCTCCAAAAGGAAGCAACCCTGCTGACACCCTGATCTCAGATTTCTCACCTCCAGAACAGAAAGACAGCACGTTTCTGCTGCTTCTGCCACCCAGACTGTGGCACTTTGTTATGAAAACCATAGCAAATGAATACAGCCTGGTATTCTATGTGAATGCACCTCCCTGGAGCAGGAGTGAATAGTGGCCCTGCTCTCACTGACCTGCTGGAGGCTCTTTTGCTCTCTGTTGTATTTTGAACTTTCCGTGAATAACCATGGGATGACAGCAGAAACCAAGCAATTTACCCCATGACAAAACTACAGTACTGCCTTAACACACGGTGCCCTGTTTCTCGCTTCCACCGTCTTTGGTTATTTCTGCAGCTATCACATTTGGATAGTTTTGTCTATTTCCTTGAGTGTTTTTTAAGCAGAGTAGGGGCCAGCACAGCACGTGGGCAGTGAAGATTCAGGGAGGACGTGACCAAAGCTCCCAGGGCAGAAGCTGGCAACTGGCTGGTGCCTGGTTAATGAGGCAATTGCCAATCAATAACTTTTATATTTTGAATAGAAATGGGGTTTCACCTTGCTGGGCAGGCTAGTCTCAAACTCCTGACCTCAGGTGATCCGCCTGCCTCGGCCTCCCAAAGTGCCGGTGCTGGGGTTACAGGCATGAGCCACTGTACCCGGACTATGAGTTCTTATTTTATCAAGGCTACTATTGATCACTTTTTGAAATTTATGGCAGTAACACTGGGTCACAATTTTCATCTTTTCCTAGGTAACATTTTGCCAGTATTTTTAAAAAGTCATTCATTTTCCTTGTCCCCTTTATCTTTTTCCTTTGCTGGATACTTGTATATATCCTCTGCTGGTGTATTTATTTCCAGTTGTAAAGTGAGGCAAGTTCTAACCATACTGGCTGCTTGCAGTAGGTGTGGTAAGGAGACACAGGACAGTGCTGTAGGCTAACAGGACTTCCCTTGGTTTACGGTGACATTTGCGGGGATACAGGCTTATTTATATCAGTGAGTTCACTGTCATTTTCCTTTTAAAAAACAATTTATATATACATTTTGAGATGGAGGCCCATGGAGTACAGTGGCGCATCTCAGCTCACTGCAACCTCTGCCTCCTGGGTTCAAGCAATTCTCCTGCCTCAGCCTCCTAAATAGCTGGGATTACAGGCACGCACCACCATGCCCAGCTAATTTTTGAATTTTTAGTAGAGACAGGGTTTCACCATCTCAAACTCCTGACCTCGTGATCCGCCTACCTTGGCCTACCCAAGTGCTGGGATTACAGGCATGAGCCACCGTACCTGGCCAACAATTTATGTTTTCTAATTTAGAGACGTGAGTGTATTTTCTAATTAAGAGACGTGAGTATATTTTCTAATTAAGAGACATATTTTCTCACTGTAGAACTTTAATGCTACACAAATAAAAAGATAGTACAGTATTTTCATATTTACATTTTCCTCAATTCTATGTTAGGAGTAACTCAGTATTACACTACATTTGCTGTTTTTAAAAACATGTCTCAGAAATCATATATGTTATCATGTATAGCTCTATTTCATTTTTTTGGCTTAAATTGCTATGAAGTTTATATAACTGCTCTCCTATTAATGGACATTTGTTTCAAAACTCTATTGATTAGAAACAATTCTATGTCAGGTATGAATATGCACAGAAAACCCCTCTACAAAAGACTAGCAAGCCAATCCAACCACATATAAAAAGGGTTCTACACTATGTTCAAATATGATTTATGCCAGGACTCAAGGTTGGTTTAAAACAAGGAAAAATCAGCCCATGGGCAGAGGCTCACCCCTGTAATCCCAGCACTTTGGGAGACCAGGATGGGCAGATCACTTGAGGCCAGGAGTTCAAGACCAGCCTGGCTAACATGGTGAAACCCTGTCTCTACTAAAAAAAAAAAAAGAAAGAAAGAAAAAACAAAAATTAGCTGGGCACGGTGGTGCATCCCTGTAATCCCAGCTAGTCAGGAGGCTGAGCCATGAGAATCGCTTGAACCCAGGAGGGTGAAGGTTGGAGTGATCCAAGATCATGCAACTTCACTCCAGCCTGGGCAACAGAGTGAGACTCCCTCAAAGAAAAAAAAAGAAGGAAAGGAATGAAAAGAAAGAAAAGAAAGAAAGAAAGATAGATCAATCAGTGTAATCCTCCATGTTAACAGGGGACAAAATTCACAACTCAATAGGTGCAGGAAAGGCATTTGACAAAATTCAACAGTCCTTCCTGATAAAAATACTCAACAAACTAGGAATAAGAGGGAACATGCTCAACCCAATAAAGGCCATCTACAAAACCCCACAGCTAACAGCATACTTCATGGTGAAATACTAAATGCTTGTCCCGTAAGAACAGAAACAAGACAATGATGTCCTGCTACCCCCATTTCAGCACTGCACTGGAAGTTCTCTCTAGGGCAATTAGGCAAGGAAAAGAAAAGAGGCGTACAGATTAGAAAGAGGAAGTAAAGTTATCTCTATGTGCAGATGCTAAAATCTTATATACAGAAAATCCTAAGGAATCCATTAAAAAATCTATTAGGTTCACTAAGATTGCGGGATACAAGGTCAATATGTAAAAATCAACTGCATTTCTGTATGTTAGGAATTAACAGTTGAAAAATGAAATTTAAAAAACAATTCAATTTAAGTAGCATCAAAAAGAATCAAACACTTAGGAATACATTAAAAAAGACCTGTTGGGTTTGTATGCTGAAGACTACAACACACTGCTGAAACGTATTAACAAATTTCTAAATAAATGGAAAGATATCCTATATTCTTGGATCAGACAAGATTGTAAAAATGTGACAACTTCAGAAATTGGTCTACAGATTCAATGTAATCCCTATAAAAAATCCCATTTTTTTTTTCCACCAAAAATGACAAGTTGATCCTAAAATTCAGATGAAAATGCAAAAGACCCAGAATAGTCAAAACGATATTTCAAAAGAAGTTGAAGAACTCAGATTTCTGGATGTCAAAACTTTCTAGCTAGCTATAGCAATCAAGACAGCAAGGTGATGGCATAAGGACAGTCGTTTCTAACAATGGAATATAGTTGAGAGTAGAGAATATGATTTTTTAAAAAAATAAAGGTGCCAAGAATATTCAGCAGGGGAAAGAATAGCCTTTTCAACAAACAGTGTTAGGACAACCAGATATCCATATGCAAAAGAATGAAGTTGTGCTCCTATCTCAGACCATACAAAAAACTGGCTCAAAAGTGGATCATAGATGTGAATATCAGAGCTAAAACTAGAAGGCTCTTGGAAGAAAAAAAAGGGGTCAATCTTTGTGACCTTGAATTAGGCAATGGTTTCTTAGACATGACAGCAAAAGCACAACTGACAAAAGAAAAAATAGATGAACTAGATTACATAAAAATTCAAAACCCGTGTTTCAAAAGATATCACCCAAGAGTGGAAAGCCAACTCATCCACTGTGAGAAAATCTGGGCAAGTCATTTATTTGATAAAGGAACTGCATCCGGAATATACAGAGAAAGCTTACAACTGGACAAGAGAATGACAATCCAAGTTAAAAATGGGCAAAGGATTTTAATAGGCATTTCCCCAAAGATGATACATGAATGACCAATAGACAAATGAAAAGATGCTAGTGATGTATCAGTCATGACGGAAGTGCAAACCAAAACCTCAAGGGCATCCGACACTGAACTCAATAGGACAACAGTAACAAAAAACAGGAAGCTGGAGAGAACCTGGAGAAACGGAAACCCCCATTCATTGCTAGCAGGAATGTAAAGTGGTGTGGCCGCTTTGGGAAAGAGTTTGGCAGCTATTCCAAAAGGTAAACACGGAATTATCAAATCATTCACCAATTCCACTCCCAGGTATATACACAAGGGAAATGAAAACATGTCCACATGGTGACTCCAACACAAAACTTCTTATCAGCAGTGTTCCTAAAAGCCAAAGAAAGTGGAAACGATCCACACGCCCATCAACCAATGACTGTATTTATAAAATGTGACATATCCAAACAATGGAATAGTATTTGGCAATAAAAAGAAACCTTACTATTGGAGACAACATGGATGGCTCTTGAAAATACTATGCTAAGGGGAAAAAGCCTGTCAGGAAAGATCACTTATGATTCCATTTACATGAAATGTCCAGAAGAGGCACATCTGTAGACATGGACAGAAGGTGAGTGTCTGCCCAGGGCTTAGGAGGGAGACGGGGAATGGCTGCTACTGAGCCTGGGTTTCTCCTGGGAATGACTGTGGTGACATGGCACCATTCTTTGGAGTGACCAGCTAGCTACCTGGTGGCAGGTTGATTATACAGGACCTCTTGCATCTGGAAAGAGCAGAGGTTTGTCCTCACTGGAATAGACACTTATTCCAGATATGGGTTTACCTACCCTGCATGAAATGCTTCTGCCAAGACTGCCATCTGTGGAATCACAGAATGCCTTATCCACCGTCATGGTATTCCACACAGCACTGCTGTAAAGTCACTCACTTTACAGCTAAGGAAGTGTGGCGGTGGCCTCGTGCTCATGGAATTCACTGGTCTTACCATGTTCCCCTCATCCTGAAGCAGCTGGGTTGATATAACCGTGGAATGGCCTTTTGAAGTCACAATTACAATGCCAACTAGGTGACAATACTTTGCGGGGCTGGGGCAAAGTTCTTCCAGCAGGCTGTGTATGCTCTGAACCAGAATATATGGTACTGTTTCTCCCACAGCCAGGATTCACGGGTCCAGGAATCAAGGGGTGGAAGTGCAGTGATACCACTTACCACCACCCCTAGTGATCCACTAGCAAAATTTTTGCTTTCTGTTCCCACAACATTACATTTTGCTGCCCTAGAGGTCTTAGTTCCAGAGGGAGCAACGCTGCCGCCAGGAGACACAACAACAATTCCATTAAACTGGAAGTTCAAATTGCCAACTGGACACTTTGGGCTCCTCCTACCTTTAAATCAACAGGCTAAGAAGGGAGTTACAGTGTTGGCTGGGGTGACCGACCTGGACCATCAAGATAAAATCAGTCTACTGCTCCACAACAGAGGTCAGGAAGAGCATGCATGGAATTCAGGAGGATCCATGAGGGCGTCTCTTAGTATCACCATGTCCTGTGACCAAGGTCAATAGGAAAAGACAACAGCCCAATCCAGGCAGGACTACAATGGCCCAGACCCCTCAGGAATGAAGGTTTGGGTCACTCCATCAGGAAAAACCGTGACCTGCTGAGGTGCTTGCTGAAGGCAAAGGGAATACAGAATGGGCAGTAGGAGGAGGTAGTCATCAGTACCAGCTACGACCACATGACTAGCGGCAGAAACGGGGACTGTAATTGTTATGAGTAGACCCTCCTTTTGCTAAAAACGTGTGTGCATGTATACACTCGTACTAAGAAAGTATCTTTGTTGTATTTCCTTTTCCTTTATCATGTGACGTAAGATTTACTGACTTCATATCAGCATTTAGGTATTGTTAACCTTATATAACAGTATTTGGGCTGGGGATTAATGTGCCTCTGGTTGTACAAAGGATAGTTGTATTATGTTAGGGGTGATTAGTCTTTACTTGAAGATTATGTGTGATCTCAGGAGACGTGTATGGGTTCAAGTTGACCATGGGTAGACTTGGGATGGTTAATACTGAGCGTCAATTTCATTGGAGTGAAGGATACAAAGTATTGATCCTGAGTGTGTCTGTGAGGGTATTGACAAAAAACATGAACATTTGAGTCAGGGGGCTGGGGAAGGCAGATCTGTCCTTAATCTGGTGGGCATAATGTAATCAGCTGCCAGCGAATATAAAGCAGGAAGGAAAATGTGAAAAGGAAAGATGAGTCTAACCTCCCAGGCTGCATCTTTCTCCCATGCTGAATGCTTCCTGCCCTCGAACATCAGACTCCAAGTTCTTCAGCCTTGGGACTCAGACTGGCTCTCCTTGCCCCTCAGCGTGCAGACAGCCTACTGTGGGACCTTGAGATCGTGTAAGCTAATACTTAATAAACTCCCCAACACCCCTTTATCTTTCTCTCTCTCCTATGAGTTCTGTCCCTCTAGAGAACCCTAAAACATGGCTGCATAACCTTGTGCATGTGCTAAAACTCAGTGAATCGCACACTCAAAATGGGTGAATTTTATGGCATGTGAATGATATCTTTATAAAGATGCTTAGAAAAGAAACAATACCTCCATGAATGGCTTTGTACATGTCTTCTTGCGCTTAAGTACAATGTCCTACACCAGGTCAGTTACCATGAGAATCACTGAGTCAAACTCAAGTACAAAGTTTCCCTTCCCTTAAATTACCATTTAAGCCAACCAACACTATATGAGAGCAAAATGTTTATTCAGAGATTTCTAAATACTTGACATGATCAATCCTCTTAATATGTGCGAACCCATTCGGTGAAAATACGTTGTCATAAGTTTAATTTGCATTTCCCTGATAACCAATGAGGCTCCGTGTCCTATATGCCTCCTGGCCATGTGGTTTTCCTTTTCAGTTAATGGCCTTGTTCTTATGCTTTTGCCTATTTTTCTACCATCTTTTATTTAGTTAAGATACAGTAGTTTAAAACATGTAGATAACGTATATTACTACAATTTGATATTTTTTGGCATCAAACTCTTTATTTAAATTTTTCAAACATTTTCTATAATTTGTTTATTTTTTTATTGTGGCTTTTTTTGGTTGGTTTTTAATTCTTTTTTTTTTTTTTTTTTTTGAGACAGGGTCTCTGTCTGTTTCCCCGGATGGGCAATGGTGTGATCTCAGATAACTGCAACCCTCACTGCCCCCCCCCCCGGCTCTAGCGATCCTCCCACCTCAGCCTCCTGAGTAGCTGGGACTACAGGCACATACCACCATGTCCGGCTAATTTTTTAAATTTTTTGTAGAGACAGGTTTTGCCATGTTGCTCATGCTGGTCTGAGCGCCGTATTTTCAATTTCTGAGATCTCTGTTTTCTGATTGTTCATTCTCGTGGCATTCTCTTTTGGTTTTGTGGCTACAATACCACCTTAAATCTGTCTCCAAATAGATACTACAGAATTTGAACTTCTATTATTTGAGTTACCTTGTTTTTCCCATTTTTTTAAGTTGATCTTCGTTTTTCTCATTTGTGTTACAGACTCTCTTTTAAGAACCAGGCTGCAGCTGGGCTGTCTCCCGTGGTGACGTGCAGGGTTTGTTTACTCTCGGGATTGGCTTTCTGCTGGGTGCAGGAAGGTATTGCTGTGCTGGCAACCAAAATACTAGAACAAAGAGGCATTTCCTAGAGGTGCTGTGCTGTGATAAAACTCCTCGAGCTGCTGTGTTATGGTGCTGGCCACAAATATTTCCAAGTCTTTCCTGGAAATATGGGAGTCATACATTTTACCTCCCACTTAAATGCGTGTGACCCCATGACTTTGAACAGTGAAATGTGAGTGAAAATGAGGTGTGTCCCTTCCCCCCAGGAGCTTGAAGTGCATCAGGGCCTGGTTTGCCGTACTCCCTTTTCCCTGCTGAGCTGACTGTGGCAGCGTGTGAACAGATAAAGTCTCTGCCAGCCTAGGTCCAGGAGTGGTCTCACTATCCAGAGCCTCCTGCCCACCCACAGCGGGCAAGCAGCAGGGGCTGGAGGCAGACTTTTGTGTTAAGCCACCAATACCTGGAGGCACTTTTGCGTTAGTTTTGTTTGCTTGTTTATTGAGGCAAAACCAAGTATATTCATTCCGTTCCATCCGGAGATGAATGTCCACCTAGACATCCTTGCTCTCCCTAAACCTTTCAAGAAGCTCCTTTTTATTCATGTTCAGGTGATCTTGGTGAGATGACAAAATAAGCACATGTTTAATCAGCCAGAAAGAACGTTTTCTCAGCCAGGAAGTTGAGCAGTGTCCTTCAGCCTGGACAGCAAATGCCTTGGCACTGTTACTATAGACCTAGTCTCAGATGGTTACACGTCAATGTCCTGCAGGATGTTTGCAGAGGCCTGGCGAATGTAACACAGTCTAGCGTGAGGGCAGCGGGTGCCTCATTGTTATGTCCTGATCCCCAGGTAGCTGTGCGGGCATTCACTAGGACCCTTTCCAGCCACATCTGACTTGGGATTGGTGAGGCTGGCTTGCCAGAGCAGCTGGCACATGGTCCCTGCCCCTTCAGTGGCTCTAGGGCGAGGGCAAGGTTTTTTGATTAAAAATCATCTTTGCTATCGAAATGCTTCTCTACTGAAAAAGTCTGGCCCCAAGAAAACCAGCTTTTAGCATTATGGCACAAAACATTCTACCGCAAATCTCTCTTAGAGAAATCCACTCCCTCTGGGGAGTTTCAACCATGATTGGATTCCAGGCATGTAAGGCAGTAAAATGTCAAAAACTGACACCAAAGTTGTGCAGGGTCAAAGTGATTAGAATCTTTTTCAGAGGAGTTTCCATTCAAACTACCAAACATGCCTGGAAACAAGATCTGCTTGTGGGAATGAGCTATTCTCGAAAGAAGCTGCTGTTGTATGGGATTTCCTATTTTGCAACTAACAAACCTTGGCACTGGCATTGCCAGTCTGCGGAATCCGACACAGCTGCTCAGGCCCTGATCAGTTTTTTTCCCTCGTTCCATAGCACGGCACCTTTGCAGCTGATGCATGAAATCCACATCTATTTTTTCTTTTTTTTTTTTTGGAGACGGAGTTTCGTTCTTGTTACCCAGGCTGGAGTGCAGTGGCGCAATCTCGGCTCACCGCAACTCTGCCTCCTGGGTTCAAGCAATTCTCCTGCCTCAGCCTCCCGAGTAGCTGGGACTACAGGCGTGCACCACCATGCCCAGCTAATTATTGTATTTTTAGTAGAGACGGGGTTTCACCATGTTGGCCAGGATGGTCTCGATCACTTGACCTCGTGATCCGTCTGCCTTGGCCTCCCAAAGTGCTGGGATTACAGGCGATCCACATCTATTTTTAAGCTTAACTCTGGCACAAGATGCAACAGTGAAAAGACATCTGTTTTCTCTTTTCTCATGTGCCCCTGGTGGAGGTGCTGATGAAAAGCAGTTCAGGGTGGACTCGCCACTCAAGTGAGCCCAGCTTTAGGTGACCGCTCAGCCCAGGGCAATCCTTATGCACCTGCTCTGCTAACCGTTCTAGGACAAGTTTCTCTGTTCATGATAAAAAGGGAACCAATAAAAATAGCCCCTGAAATGAAAGGCAGGCCCTCTGTCCACAAACCAGGTAAACTGCCTCAAACTCACAGTCCTCCAACCTGTCTCTGACCCAGAGATCAAAGTCCACCTGAGGCATGTAGGAAGAGCCACCAGGAAGGGAAAGAGTCCCATCACCAAGTCCCAAAGCACCTTGGTGTCCCTCAGGCCACAGCCCCCATGATGTGCACGCCAGACACTGCCACACTGATGGAGCATGAAGAATAATGAAAAGGTAGATTTACTCTCAGAATTTACATGACAGATTCACACATTTTGGGTAAGGTAGGAAGGCTTTATCTTTAGAGTGATTTTCCATTCTAGCTTTAGCCACCAAGCAGGAGAAATCCAGTTAGAGGAACATGAGTTGGTTTCATGAGGAAGCCATGGATAGAATTCAGTGCCTCTGCCATGGTTCCAGGAGAACATGTCATTTGTGCCCTAAGGACCACTAAGAAGGAACTTCAAAGGGATGTTGATGTTTTTTATCCTGTCTCAAATCTTCCAGAGTTACGATGAGCAATTGCCCTGTGAAATCACTTCTGTCTGAATTTCTCAAGTAGACTTGCTGTTAGATGATGTGGGACTCCCATTTTTCCTCACATTTTCAGTAGCATTAAACATCTTTAGAAGAAAACCATTAGACTGACTGAGAGGGGCCACGAAGGTCTAGAAGTAAAATGCTGGCTATGTGTACTTGGAGTCTTTCCCCCAAAATCAGAGTTTGTTTGTTTGTGGTTTTTTTTGGTAAATAGATCATAAAATATTTGGAGAGGCATTTGTGTAAAATTGTATTTTTCTCTTCTTACAAAAGTTGTTCACGAGAATATTACTATCTTACGTTTCTCCCTAAAGGTTGTTACTGGGTCTAAGTGAAAAGAACTCATCGCTTGGGAAGCCCATGAGGCTAGACTGTGCCTTAGTTACTCCCTCAGAATGGGTGGTCAGTGTAGGCAAATGAAGCCCAGAAAAGTGTTACCAAATGCCTCTCTGCCTGTAGGGAAACCAGTTACGAAATATGAAAACTTTTCTATGGGGGCAGGTGCCGGCTAAGGCTAAATTATCCGGCATGCCTTGGCATTTTCTGCCAGAGCACCAGGTATGTTTGAGGGGAAAGAAAACTTCCCCCCAGCATGCTAGGGTATGTTTCCATCTGGCCTCTCGACCCCATGACTCTACATTCTATAGCCTTAAAATTGGTTTTGGCCTATATAGTTTTTCTTTTTGGCAGTCGGTCTTCAACATCAGCTTACGTAAGCCTTTCATGGCCTTTGTGTTTATCCATGGCTTCATACACAACTTATTCCCGTTGATTCTATTCAGAAAACACTCGGACGCGTGAGCCAAGTGAGAGCAACACCAAGCATGTCACTGCTGGGATGACACGTAACACCCAACATTTTACATAAGCAACACTTGGGGACAGCTTCTGCCCCCAAGGTATCACACATGTGGCTACCTTCACACAAACATCATTCTTAACTGAGAAAAAGAAATATGCTGTGATTGGCTTTTGTGCACATTTTACGATTCTTCATCACAGTGTACAGAAGCCTCATTTTGTACCATCAGCCCCTAACAGTGAATTTCCCCCCACAAGATTCCACACCCCATGCTCAGACGGAGGACAGAACCTGGCATGCCGCAGGGGTTCTAGAGGTAATTACTGAATAAATAGGCGACACAGGGATCTATCCACATTCAAAAGGGATCTTCACTCCACCCTTTCTCTGAAGGATTATTTGAACAAAGAGCAAAGGGAGCCAAAGCCCACAGCATCCTCGGCTGGTTCTCGGTGGGGACTTCAGTCCAGGTGTTTCTGGCTGTCCACAGGCCGGTCACCTGGAGACTGACCAGCTGCCTTTTCAGTGCCAAGGAGCAGGGCGGAATAAAGATGATAATGCTAAAATGGCAGTTTAATGAAATGAAAGCATCATACCAAGAACTCTCCAATTGCTAGGTTCAGATAACTCAATGGTCTTAACCCAGCCCAAGGCATGAGCACTGTGAAGCTCATCCACCAGAAAAGCAATGGGATAGCCAAGTTGAGTTGATTCCTTCCATAGATAAGCCACTGAGGACCTCATTTGTTCAAAGTTTGGAAGCAAAGGCTGGAGGGCGATAAACACCCCGCACTCAGGACACCACTTCCTCTGGTGTCACACTGGGACCCTCTCATGATGGAGAGGGAGATTTGGCTCTGCAGGGATGGACACCTTGCCACGTGTGGGTCTGCCCTGGATTCTCTGCTCAGGAACTTGGTGAACGGACCCAGAGGAGTTCAGGCAGGGGTCAGGACTTCATGTAATAGGGCAAAAATCCTGCAGCAGATTCCATTTTATCTTCCTGGTGTGGACTTTCTCTTTCATATGCACCCTTAAGGGTGATAAGGCATTCCTCCTTCCCTCATCCTTTGGAGGCAGGCAGAGATGAAAGTTACCTTCCTATCTAAACTGACAGGATTGGTGAATCCACCCACTGAGCCACGCTTGACGTCACCGAGATGCCCCTTGAGCTGGGGGCTATGATTTCCATGCTGGGTCTCGCAAGGATATGTTTCCCCTTCAGCCTGAGGTGTTCTCCCACTACCCCACTATCAGCTGATTTCTATGTGTCCTTTGGAGCTGGGGGCCACGCTCATCTTCTGCAGGCCGAGATCTGGTGCCCCACTAGAACCTGGGGTCACACAGCACGCCTGCTATGCTGCCTCCACCTCACGCTCACAGAGACTCAAGCTGTCTGCCTGCCCAGGGGTCCCCTCCCTCGACTGTACCTCAGGTGGGGACAGTAACTTATTTCTGGATACCTAGTACTTAAAATGTAGTCATGCCGCATAATTAATTACTGGATAAATGGGCCTGTGGGTGACCATTTGTATCTCTGTCTAGGTGCATTCCGGTGTGTCAGACCATGATGACAGGTTTGTGCTGAATGAAACTAGATGGGCAGCCAGTGATTCATTCACATGCAAACAAGTATTGCATGCAGATGTGCAATATAGAGAATCCATACTGATGTGGCCTCGCACTCAGACTCCAGCTGTGAGAATTTGAAAACAAAAACAAAAACAAAACAGCTGTGTACCTTAACATGAACGTGTGACACCTGGCAACCACTCAGAATGGCAGTTCAGGTAGGCGAGGGAACGTGTGCTTATCCTCTGAAGGCTTGCTAAGGCTTCTGTGCCTTGGCAGCTGGAAGGACACACGCTAGGCTGCAAGCCAGGGTGGGGACAGCTACCCAGGGAGGCTTCCAGTGTGGTCTATCCTTCCATGGGGGACTCACTGTCATGGCCAAAGGGTTACTGACCTCACATTCCAGACATGGATGGGGCCCAGGCCAGGGTGGATGGAAAAGAGAAAGGGGAGGGCAGGAGAGGAGGACGTTACCGTGGACAGATGAATGGATCTGCCTAGGTCAAAATCCTGACTGCCATCAGTAGCTTTAGGCAAAGGTCACAAAACGCACAGCACGTGTTGACTGTCACATGGCCACAGCAGCCCGCGTGGGCCGACACTCACCTGTTGTCCCCTGGGCGTGGCTGAAGTCACCCTTCACCACGTGGCAGGTCTTGCCGTCCCCGCTGCAGACCCCGCATCGGTCCTCTTTGGCCGCAGACCCAATGATGCCATCACAGCCGATTTTCTAAAGAACCAGAGGGTCCTCCTTATTCTGTGGTTAAGACTCGGAGGGGTTTTAAAGAGGCTGTCCTATGAGACTAACCTTTCCACGAGGCCCAGCAGGCATGGGGCCTGGGGCCCTGATCCAGTCAAAGGCCCAAGAAAATTTTTTCATTCAGGAGAGAAAAAAAGAAACGCACAGAATCCAACCTGGACATTTGTCTTTGTACCCACATAATTGTCAAGTGTATTTTTTGGTATTTGTTGTGCAGGAGGGAGATCCATGAAGGCACAAGCGTCCGTGGAAGTCACACTGAGGCCTGACGCCCTGACTGCTTGGGGGCAGAGACCGTGGGGAGTGAAGAGTGACTCTCACACCAGCTGGTGCAGCCACAATTTCACATCATGGGGGTTCCCCTCTGGGCTATGAGGGTGACCTGCGACTTGGCTGAAACAACCAGTAGTCTCAGAATATACAGCAGAAACCACAGACTTTTCTGCTAAGGTAGGGATGCCCACAGCTCACTCAGGCAGGGCTGGGCATGGGCCTTCTTTTCTCAGGTAGGGAGACCGAGTCTACGAAGAGTCCCATCGCTCAAACCTTTTTAACAAGGCACGTCTGAGAGCAGAGGAGAGGCTGCCTCTACCCCAGGTGGACCTGAAAAGCATAGCCCATTTCATAAAAAGTAGAAAAAGGTTTTGGACTCTTGTTTTTTTAAAAAAAAAAAAAAAAAAAAACTGAGAATTTTGTATTCTGTAAAATAACCCAAGTTTATACTATGGTAAACACTGGGTGTTTATTTACTAGCTAGATTGCTTAAATGTCCCTCCACATTTTCCCCCTATAAGGCTAATGCTTCCAGAACAAGGACTAGGTTTTTCCTACTGTCCTGCACCCCAAACCACATATTGGTGCTTCAGACTCCAAAGGAACCTACAGCCAGAAATCAAGACCTAAGATAATCCAAGTGGAGGTGATTTAGCCCTTTCCCATGATGCCTGGACAAGGAGCAGCAGAACCGTGCTCCCCCTCACAAGCGCTCCCACCTGCAGGCAGGGCTTAGAGCCAGCACAGCGCCTGGGGTGCCAGGCCGCCTGCATGCGGACCCCTGGAGGCAAGTGCCTGGCACCGCAACTCCCCACAGACATCAGCATCCTCTGCTCCATTACGGCAGCGGTTCTTCAACTTACGTGTGCATCAGACTCACGGGGAGGGCTGTTAAAACACAAATGGCCATGCCCCAGCCCTAGAGCTTCTGACCCAGCAGGTCTGGGTGCACCGGAGAATGTGCATTTGTAATCAGGTCCCAGGAGAGGCTGAGGCTGCTAGCCTGGGGCCATGCTATGAGACCCGCTGCACCATGGCATGCTACTCGAAGGAACAGGCGAATGTGCTTCATATTCAGTAGTCCTCAAGTCTCATCCTTAAAGCTATTTCTTTGAATAAGATTTAATGGGAAGTTACCATTGTTCTGCCCAAAGTGACAGCATAACTGAAGAGATTCCAAGGAAGACTTTAAAATGTTCTAAGAGCTGAGCAAGTTGAGTCTAAAAATGACCATTATGAAATCTGAAAAAGGGCAGAACATGAATAAAAGATCAAACTTGCTCAAAGTTAGTATATGAAGAGGAAAAGGGTAAACTCAAGAGACTTTAGTGGCCAGGAGACAGCAAGTAGCAAACGGAGAACAGTGGCTTAATGGCAGCTGGGGAGACGCAGGTAACATATCAAGACCCAGATGGTAACTGGCAACCAACCGCAACGCTTTGCCAGGGCAGACCATTCACAGTGACCTGGAGCGAAGCCGGCTGTGATGAGACACCATGAGGCTGGGGCCCGGGGCAGGGTCACCTGGACTCTGAATGTGGACTGCTAGCCAGCTGCTACCAAGTTGCTCAGTATAATGATTACAGGGGCTGGCCAGGCTGGGTGGCTTATGCCTGTAATCCCAGCACTTTGGGAGGCTGAGGTAGGTGGGTCGCAAGGTCAGGAGTTTGAGACCAGCTTGGCCAACATAGTGAAACCCGGTCTCTACTACAAATACAAAAATTAGGTAGGCGTGGTGGCACACACCTGTAGTCCCAGCTACTCCCGAGGCTGAAGCAGGACGACTGCTTGAACCCAGGAGGCGGAGGATGCAGTGAGCCGAGATCATGCCATTGCACTCCAGCCCAGGAGACAGAGCAAGAGTCTGCCTCAAAACAAAAAAAAAGATTACAGGGGCTAAGAATAAAGAGTAGCCAAGATCAGAAAATGTCCCCCAGCAGCGTTCAGCAAATGCCCAGACCAAATCCGTGAGACCATGTGTCTGCTGCTTTGTTTCACTTCAGAGCTCCAGTGTGTGGCCTCCAGACCTGCCTCCACTAGGGCCGCAGGACCACTGCCCAGAAAGCTGCTCTCTACCCCGGTCTCCTTCCTGGCACCTTTTCTGGCACCCACCTGGGCTTTCCCATGTCAGGTGCTGTCTGCTCTAGACCCTCCCTACACTGGCTTCCTATCATTTTCAAACCACACCCCTGCTTGGTAAGAGTGAGTGGCTTCAGGTCTGGCTCCTTGTCCTGCACCTCAGTTAAGGTTTCCTGATTCAACAGCTTCTAGATGCCCCGTATGGTCCAGTTTCCCCCAGCCCCAAAGAAGACGGCTTTTCAGGTCAGGTGCAAGCAGGAATGCTTACAGGAAAGCCCTTTCAGTTAATTCTGGAGACCACACAGAGGCCAGGACGGGTCCACGTGTTCTGACCACGCCACTCGGTGTTATTTTAGTGGCTGTCTGCATCTGGAGGCAGGAAAGGCAGGAATGCCCATGTCTGACCAGCAGTGAGTGTAAGAGCTGATGAGTGACAGCCACAAGATATGTCAACGGGGGCATTTTCTTCCATTGTTTCAGTCAGCGCAAGCAACCTATAATCCTGGCAGAAAGCGGGATGGTTTTCCATTTTTCAAATGGAAGCTGCCACAGGACACAAGTGAAGTCACTACTTCTGAACGTCAAGGGAGCTTGGATGATTGCATTTAAGAGGCTCGGTGTTCCAGGAGAGCAAGATGACTGAGCCCAAGGAAACTCCGTCTTTGCTGTACATGTGTTCGTTCATCCATGGCAGTCACTGGTCTGTGATGTGCCTAACCTGGGAATAAAGACGTGCCAGACAGAGGGAGGCACCAACGTGAAAACAAGCAGACACTCCAGAGCGTGTGCCCGAAGGTGCCCCAGAGGCCAAGCATGGCTCCTGTTTGATTCTCCTCCCACCCCCTGGATGACCCCTCCTTCTTCTTGCTTCTTCGACTCCCTGAAAATCAGTGGCTCCCCGGGGGCTCCCTGCTCCTTTATTTTCTTGGTAATTCGCCTTCTCCTTGGACTGCAGCCACCACTCTCATGCAGAGAGCTCTTAAGCTCGCGTCTCCCCTCACCCGACCCCGGCTCTCACCAGTAAGCATCTGCTGAGCAAGCCCTCTAGACTTTCAGTGCGACTTCTCCTCCAAAGCTGCCTGACTTCTTAATTCTAGTTGGACACCCCTGCCACTGTCTTCAGCTGACAGGCATCCTAGCCAGAAACCTCCAAGCCATTTCTGACTCTTCTAAGAATTTTGGGATGTACCCAGTTAGCTGGTGAGCTTGGGTTTGTGTCCCCCGAAAACCTCGAGTCTACTTCTCCTCCTCCCTCTTCTCCACTCCCTAGTTTACACCCTCCTGACTCAGGACATGAACTATGGGAGCATTTTTCTCCTACCTGCTGCCAGGCTAATCTCCACATGAGAAGAGAGATGAGATATGTGGCCACAGATCCCTACTGCCTAACAGAAATGTCCACACATACAAATTTAAGACTCTCTGTGATCTTATCCCAGCTGTTCACCAACTCAGCCTCCCTTCTTCCCCCTCCAGATGTACAGTGAATCCAACCCCCTCCAGCCCTCTCTTGCAAGCCCCATCCCAATGACCCCTCAGCCAGGTGGGTTGCCGGAATAGCCTTTTAACTCATTTTCCAGGATCTACTTGAGTCACTTATCCATGACCAAGATCACGTCACTCCTCTGCTTCAGTTCTGCCTGGGCCCTGTCTCCTTCGTGGCAGCCTCTGCCCTCCTCTGTTCCTGGAATGCACCCACCTCCTTCTTGCTTCCCTCTGCCTGGAGCTCTCTGCCAGGCTGGCTCTTCCTCAAAGGCTGTCTCCTCGAAGAAACCTGCTATGCCCCCTGCTCACTGACTCCTTGGCCACAGACCCCCACAGGGTCTCTCTATGGCGCTGTTTTCCTTTCTTCTTCACAGATACCAATCTCTGGAGTGATCACGTTTCTGAGTTGACATGGGACAGGGATCCTCTTGGTCCTGCTCCCCAGTGAAAGCCCAGCACATACTATGGTGTGCAGCACTCAGAATGTCTTCAACAAGTACGTGATGGAGGAATAAATGAAATTCTACCCTGGGTGTTTTCTGCTATGTCTAAGTGGAACCCCTCATCGGCTATTAAATGATGCCTTCACCTCTGGTCGCTGGGTTTTCACGTGAATTTATGTCATCTCCCTAATGGACCATAAGCACACAGAGGACTGTGTCTAAGGGTTCTTTGTATTCTTGGACTTCTCCTCTCCCCTGACACACACAGTGGCCTGTGTGGTGCTGAGCACACACGTGTTTAGTAAGTGTGTACAAATGATGACCTCTTATCAAGCTGGGCAGTTTACTTTTTCTCATATTTGAATTGGGACTTCCTTGCACACATTTTGATGGTACTTATTTTTTCTGGCAGGAATAAGCAGTATTTGCTTTCTTTAACTTATCAGCTATCTTCCGACGACTGCCTCAGCCTCCCTCTTCTGTTGGAGGGAGGCCACTGACCTCCTGATTGATGTTTAAGTAAATGCAGATTCCAGGCCAGTTGCACAGCCATCACTCCAGGCTTCACTGGGCTCCTGGGTGAGCACGGCCAGGGCCTGCAGTGCCCATCTTCCTCTTTCTCGACTTCATTCTTGTTTTGCTAAACGACATGTGACTTCTGCAGAATGGATGCATGGAACATACAATTTCAGAGTTCTTCCAGGTTTCAAAATTAGGTTCCCTGCATGCCTGCATGGTGGTTTGGCTGCAGGGAGAATTCCATAATTATCTCAATTTTCTTCCAGAGTCAGTTTTTTCTGTTTGTTTTCCTTGGTCTTTCTCCTTCATGCTGCTGGTTTTCTTCAAATAGCAGATGATGTCTGGTTGTCCACTCGTATTTGAGCATGAGGAACAGAAAGGTCGACCGAAGGAGATCTGTATTTTGAAGCTGCGCACTGCTGCATGATAGGTTTCCTTTCGTGACTAGTGTGAGGGAAATTGACCTCTAATCCCAACTCAGAAGACGGAGCGCCGTCCTCAGCACAGAGGCCTCCCTGTCTGCTCTGGGTTTCTTCGAAGTGTTCATTCCATGACCTTGAAAAGGAGTTCCCTAACAGACAGCCCGTCAAGCTCTGAGTGTGGGGTCAGGCACCGTCAGCATGTCAATGCACCCTGGGACTTATCTCTTTTTATTTTTCACTGTACTTTAGGTTCTGGGGTACACGTGCAGATCATGCAGGATTGTTACATAGGTACATACATGGCAAGGTGGTTTGCTGCCTCCGTCCCCTTGTCACCTATATCTGGCATTGCTCCCCATGTTATCCCTCCCCAACCTCCCTATCCTCCACTTGTCCCTCTCCCAGCACCCCCGCAACGGATCCCCGTGAGTGATGCTCCCTTCCCTGTGTCCATGTGTTCTCATTGTTCAACACCCAACTATAGGTGAGAACCCAAATTCACATCAATGATAGATGGGACAAAGAAAATGTGGCACATCTACACCATGGAATACTATGCAGCCATAAAAAGGATGAGTTCATGTCCTTTGTAGGGACATGGATGAATCGTACTTATGTCTTTTTTAACCTACTCTTCACTTCCGACCCTTCATTCTCAAGACCACAACTCTCAGGCTGGGCTGTCTTTTTGGTTGTGACTCTCCACTTCTTCCAGGCTCTGGCCTCTGCTGCTTTGTTCCTGCATGACACTTCTATCCACTTCTGTCCTGCAGAAAGAGGCGGACTTTTACATCTGGAGGCCCCTGCTTCCCTTCACTGTCACAGTTTGTGCTGGTTTAGTGGAGTCCCGGATGGAAGAGGCAGGAACATGTGGCTTGGTCTGCTGGCTTCGACCAGAAGTTGCCGAAGGAGGTTCATCAGAAAAAAAGGGGTGCAGGGAATGACTTTTGGGTTTCAGGCACTGCAATCCGTACAGGTTTGGCACCTACAGTAACATATATTAGAGATGCCAGCTACAGGGTCATGGTGGGGGAAAGGCAGGATGCGGGGGGCATGGTGAAGACACAGACCCAGGCGTAAGTGCCTGGAATGCTTTCCTGCAGGCTTGTGACCTCTGCTTTACCTGAGGGTCCTCTCAGACCAGGGTCTCTTCAGATTCTCCTCAACTTCCCCAGTAATTCTACCTGCCTCGTAGATGACCTTTGGACGTGAAATAGGAGGCCAATAAATTCTTGGCAATGAAAGTGGTCCACTGAAATGGTTTCCACATTCCAGAACCATGGAAATCCTAAGAACACATAATCCATCCATCCAGCCACTCGTTTTACCATTTTTTTTTTTTTGAGACAGTCTCGCTCTGCTGCCCAGGCTGCACTGCAATGGCACGATCCTGGCTCACTGCAACCTCCACTGCCTGGGTTCAAGCAATTGTCCTGCTTCAGCCTCCTTAGGAGCTGGAATTATGGGGGTGTGCCACCACGTCTGGCTAATTTTTGTATTTGAGTAGAGATGGAGTTTGGCCAGACTGGTCTCGAACTCCTGACCTGAGGTGATCTGCCCACCTTAGCCTCCCAAGGTGCTGAGATTACAGGCGTGAACTACCGCGCCTGGCCCTGACTTTCAATCTGCAATTAAAGGCTTTCCTCTGGGCCAGCGTATGCGGCAGCGCAGATTAATCAGACACAATCCCTCCACTGAAGAAGGTCACAGGCCCTGAAGGTGTTTTGGCTTGGTATTCATCCAGCCCAGGATATGTATACAAATTATGGTACCGAGGAAGCAGGACCTGAATTGGAGAACGTTAGCTACACGTATGCACAAAGCAGTAAGGCAAGCGCAGCTGGGTCTCAGGTACATTTGGGTCCATCCACCATCCAACGGGCAAAGCCGTGTGTCAGCTGCACTCACGCGTTGTACATCAGCAGCTCCCCGTGCAGTTGTGCATCAGAGACTTACTACCCCGGTTTCTTTCCTTCTGGAGGCCAACAGTAGGAATCATTAATGATAGGACTCTTGATTTATAGGGGCTTGCTGAAAAATATACAATGTTTGTGTTTCTTCCCCCAATTCCCTCCCAATTTTATGAGTGCTGTTAAGTTTAATTTCAGCATGTTAAATAATTTGTGACTCACTGAAATGAAACTTAATTCAGTCCTCATAAAAACAAAATAAAACGGTATTTCCATGTTTCATGTTATGGTTTGAATCAGCCTGCTATTTGGAGCGTAGTGGAATCTACTCAAAATGCCATTTCGAAGCCTCTCATCCCCTACCAACCAGTTACTATGTTCCTTGACGTTTCCCAGAATGCCGTCTGCTACCCCAAAATAGCACAATTTATAGCTAAAGGCGACGAGAGGGAAAAGCTAGTAGGCAAACCGCAGCGATATTTCTGTAAGTGCCGTCTTGCACAAAATGTGGGTGATTTGTATGTTTAATCCATTATAATTAGACAATTATTATCAATGAATAGATACAGATTCTCCACTCATTGGGCCCCTGAGATTTTTTAATTACAATTACTATTATTTTATTTAACCATTTTTCCTTGCTTTACGCATTCACACGTGCCACAGGAACCCAGAACATTCCATCTTGGCAATTACTGCCACAAGGCATAAATACTATATTTGAATTGACTTTGTGATCTTATTTAAGAACGCTCAATTTTTATGATAAAAGTTCTTTAACTACAACTGATAATTTGGAGTTTTGTGAGCACTGACTTAAGAGTGGGCTGAGGTTAATCTTTACACTGTCTGAGGAAAGTACGGGGGGATGCAGGCAACAAACCACACTGCCATGTATGCACCTATGCAACAATCCTGCATGATCTGCGCATGTACCCCAGAACCTAAAGCACAATGAAAAAAAAATAGAAAAAGAAGAAAAAGAAAAAAAAAGAAAGTACTGTTAGATCAACAGCAGATGGCTTTTTAACTTCCTTAGGAAAGCAAGTTGGTTCTCAAAGTTTTAGCCTGTAGACGTGCATGCAGGCAGGTGCTGTTGCCACCCGCCACGATGGTGGCTCTTTTGTAAAGACTGGTGAACTGCCTGGAGGCAGCAGGTTACCAGGGGGCATCCACCGGGAGATGGTGCTTTTGAGAATCGGCAGGCAGGGTCTCTGCACGGGCTGGGCGAGGAGCAGGAGACCACCATTGAGCATTGTGAAAGCCGCCTCCATCTGCATCTCCGTGCCCTGGTGACTGCCTGGTTAGCGTGAGGCACAGTGCAGACGCCAGTCCCTGCAATGATGGTGACAACGGTGGAGGCACTGGAGACAGACTGGGGCTGGTCCTGGGGATGGAGTGGCATCTGGGAACAGGAAGGCGTGCACCTCAATGCCATGCCCATCGCATCTGCAATGGACTGCATGTTTGCGTCTTCTGGAGTTCATAAATTAAACCCTTCATATCAATGTGATAGTATTTGGGAGTGAAGCCTCTGGGAGGTGATGAGGTCAAGAGGGGGCAGCACTCACGAATGTGTTGGTGCCTTTGTAAGAAGAGGCTAGGGAGCTAGCTAGCTCTTTTTTATTTCTATTTTTTTGAGGTGGAGTCTCACTCCATCACCCAGGCTGGAGTGTAATGGCACAATCTCGGCTCATTGCATCCTCTGCCTCCCCAGGTTCAAGCGATTCTCCTGCTTCAGCCTCCCGAGTAGCTGGAACTACAAGCATGCACCATCACATCTGGCTAAATTTTTTTGAATTTTTAGTAGAGACGGAGTCTCACCATGTTGGCCAGGCTGGTCTTGAACTCCTGACCTCCAGTCATCCGCCTGCCTCGGCCTCGCAAAGTGCAGGGATTACAGGCGTGAGCCATCACTCCCAGCCTCAGGAAAATGATTTTTTCTTTTTTTTTTAGAAATGGTCTCACTGTATCACCCAGGCTGGAGTGCAGTGGCACAATCTCAGTTCACTGCAACCTCTGCCTCTCAGGCTCCATGATCCTCCCACCTCAGCTTCCGGAGTAGCTGGGACTACAGGCCTGCATCACCACGCCTGGATATTAGCTCTTTATGCCGTGTGCAGACACAGAGCGGCAGCAGTCTACAGCATGAGCGTGGGCTGAATACACTTATCCATATTTGATAACACAGCCAGGCAGTTCCAAAGGAGTCTGGGTCTTGTCAAGCTTTTCCCTGAAAAATCCCAGTTTCAGACTGGTTTGGCCTTAGCAGGAAAACAAACATCTGCAAGTATGCCGACCCCTTGATGTTCGATTTCTAGCCTCCGGAGCTTTGAGAAATAAATGCCTGTTGCTTATAAGCCACCCAGTCTAGGGTACTCTGTTATAGCAGCCTGAATGGACTAAGACAACACTCAAGTGCAGAGCGGGGTTGGGCTGAACACTATTCTGATGACCACAGGCTCAGGCTATTCAAATGCCTTGAGCAGAACCTTGTCTTCGATTCCATTGACTAAAGGTTTCACTGTCACAGTATGGAGAACATCCCCTAGCTGAAAACGCTGTGATTAAAACTAAGGTCATGGATGCGGCCCAGTGGCACAGATGACTTAGACCAGAAATTCTGTCCATCCAGTAACACAGACCTCACTGGCTAGATAATTTCAAGATTCTTAGAAATGCCTCCCTGTAGGAGAATCACTTAAACCTGGGAGGCAGAGGCTGCGGTGAGCCGAGATCACGTCATTGCACTCCAGCCTGGGCAATAAGAGCAAAACTCCGTCTCAAAAAAAGAAAAAAAAAAAAAAAAGAAATGCCTCTCCGTTGGCAAGAACGCAGCAGAAGATGCTGGCAGACGCTGGGGGTGGCTTGGCTGGTGCTGCTCTAAAGGGTGTAAGAGCTCTGGACTTGGGAGGAACGTAAGTCATTGGGCAGAATGGTCCGTGCAAGTGTGTAATTTAGGAAGGACACCAGCCCCGCACTTGGCTGGTTAGAAGTTTACCAAGAAAGATCAGCAATGCCTCATTTCGGTAACAATGGTAAGGGCTTTGTTCAGCCTGCCTGAGGGGCAGCGCCTTGCACTTTTGCTTCAAGGAAGCAGCCTGGAGGGGCCCGTTCAACCAGTCATCACTGCCCACCTCCCAGGAGGCTGCTGTGCCAAGACTCTTGGGCACCAGGCGCCTATCACCCATGCTTATCCGTATTTCACAGCCAGGTAGTGCCAAAGGAGTCTGGGTCTTGTCAAGCTTTTCCCTGAAAAATCCCAGTCTCAGACTGGCTTGGCCTTAGCAGGAAACAAACATCTACCTGGGTTGAAACGGTTTGCCGCGGCTATCACCCTGGAAGTTGTCCGTGGGTCTTTCCGTCCTGCTTCCCCTTGCTCTGCTTTTCACGCACGCTAGAATACTGACGCCCATGCCCTCTGCTAGGCATTGAGCAAGCAGAGAACAGAAGTGAACCTGCTGTCCACGTAGGTAAGGGAACCTCACCCCTGGAAGCTGGCGTGTGACTCAGTCACAGTTCCGCGAGGACAATCTATGGTGATCCTGACACTGATCTGCCTGCTCCGGATTTCAGGAGCTGCCACTGTCACTAGCTCTTGGTGGGCTCCCCAGGGGAGGACATAGCTGAGAGAATGTGGCACGGGATGATGAGAACAGGTGTGTGGCTGGGGCAGAGGGCTCCTTGGGTGCTGTGGTCTGAATGTTTGTGTCTCACCGAATCCATATGAATCATCACCACCCAAGGTGATGGTGTTAGGAGGTGCGACCTTTTGGAACATGATTGGGTCATGAGGTCAGAACCCTCATAAACAGAATCAGGACCCCCATGAAAGAGACTCACAAGAGGTCTCACCAGCCCCTTCCACCATGAGAGGACACAGCAAGGAATGCTGCCTATGATCGACGACCCCTCACCAGATCCCACACCTGCCTGTGCCTCAATGCCTCAGTCTTGGACTTCCCAGCTTCCAGAACTGTGAGTAATAGATGTCTGTGCTTCATAAGCTGCCATGTCTGTGGTGTATCGTTACAGGTGCCCAAGCTAAGACGCTGGGGCTCTCTCACAACGTGCCCAGCTTGAGCCGAGTCATCAGGGAGTATGACACCTGCGGCGTGAGGGCCACGCCCCTCTAGGCACAGAAAATACACAGCTTCTTGACACCCACCAGCCATCCCAGCTGCTGCACCACCTCAGGACGTGCCTGTTCTGAGGGACAGACAGGGAGCACGGAGTCACCTCTGCTACCCCAGGCCAGGAGCCCCACCTGGGGAAGGCAAAAGCTACAGATGGCCCTCAGCTCAGGCGCGGTTAATGTGGGTGGACGGTAAGCTTCCTTCCCTCTTCCCATGTTCTCTCTCCTTCCCCCCGCTCCGAGACGGTGTCTTGCTCTGTTGCCCAGGCTGGAGGGCAGTGGCATGATCTTGGCTCACTGCAACCTTCGCCTCCCTGGTTCAAGCAATTGTGCTGCCTCAGCCTCCCAAGTAGCTGGTATTACAAGCATGAGCCACCACACCCCGCTAATTTATTTTTGTATTTGTAGTAGAGATGGGGTTTCACTATGTTGGCTAAGCTGGTCTCAAACTCCTGACCTCATAATCCACCCGCCTTGGCCTCCCAAAATGCTGGGATTACAGCCATGAGCCGCCGCACCTGGCCTCTCTTTCTTTTCTTCAATGATTTTTGTCATTGTTCTAACCAGGGGCCGCCCAGCCCTCGATGCCGTTGGGACTAGATGGCAGCAGATGTGTGCTCCCTGACAGGGGAGCGTGTCTATGCACCTGGCGCCACCTGCTCAGGAACTGGCTCCGTTCTGCTGTCCCTTTTGCACTAGACGGAGCCGAGCCTGTGCAGACCTCCTCTAGGCGCCTCTTAGTTCCCTGCCTGCCGTCGCTTTGGTCATGATGTCTAAAGCAGTTTTCAAAGTCTTAGAATACGCTGCACCTGTTCTTTCAGCCACCTCCACTCCTGCTGGCCTGCTGCTCAGTCACCGCTGAGCTAGGGGTTGTGCACTTGCCAACACTGGCTGCAGGAGGTGGCAGCGATGGGGGCCTTCCTAAGAAAATCTGCTCCCCTAGGCCTCCTGAGGCTTCCACTCTACCCACCCTCCCTGTCTGCACAGAGTGTGTCTCCCCTCCAAAGCCCCACTAAGGACCGATAGAGAAGTACGTCACCTGGCACTTGCCGTGCACGCAAAGATCAGTCTCGTAGGGTCCGCAGGGTGTGCCGTCCAGGACCCTGTCAGCCACCAGCAGCGGGGACTCCTTCCCGAGGGGCGAGCAGTAGAGTTCGCACGGCTTATCTGAGGAGGGAAAGGTTGGGAGATGTTGACGTGGGAAGGTGTGGGTGGGCCACACAGGGCGCAGGTGCAGGTGGACAGTGCGAAACCCTGGGGAAGAGAGGTCAGCACGGGTAAATAAGGGTGCGTGAGCTCAGGTGCACGCTCCAGCTCCTTTCAACACAAGGCACAGCAAGTGGAAAAAGACCCACAGACTCGGGAATGATGGTGGTGGTCAGAGCTCTGTGGGGCTGTCTTTTCTCATCTATATATCCTTTGCAATGATGCATTTCCTTTTCCTTAAGGCATCAAATCAATCTGGCTGAACAAAGGAATAGTTATGTACTAATAGTTGATGAACAGACGTCCAGGGTGAGCCGGAGCCACTCTCACAAGTGGGGGTGAGAAGGGAGGGGGAGGGGAAGGTGAATGAGAATGCCTCCGAGTTGGGGGAGCAGCCCCAAGGGTCTCCATGACAGAAGCTTTGCTAGCAGCTTTAGTGCTCCCCTAGCTGCTGGGTGACAGTCGCAGAGCTGTGCTATGGGGCATGGGGATCGCAGCAGGAACTGAGTGGGAGTAAGGTACAAAGAGGACACGTGGGCTGCCAGAACAACTTGTAAGAGCCACACGTGCACCCAGGCAGGGTGGAAACCACGTGACCTCCCAGAACACGCCCACCTCCCATGCCTGTGCCCGGGATGTGCTCTTTGCTTTGAAATCCCTCATGGCACCTTGTCTTCTACTGCCCTGGAAACTTCCATCCCGGAGCTCTTCCCTCACGCCGGCTTTGACGTGGGGTAGCACCGGCATCTTCGCTCAGTTCTTCCAGTTAGTTGTGGGGGGAAAACATCTGCCCGAGAGTAGCCTGGAGAGCTTAAGCTTCCAGGGTCAGCGGAGTAATGACGCCTCAACATGTATCCACTCACCAAGCAGGGACTGAGCCCCTCCCTCACACAAGGCACTCTGGGGGCATTGCTGGGGAAAGACAGACACGTGATGTTTGCTTCTGAAAGCCCCAGTGGGCTCATGGCCAAGTACACAGCAAACGCAGGATGAGGCCACATGTGACATGTCTGATGGGAGCTGTCACAGGGCTGGGTGCACCCTGGAAGGAATGACTCATTTCCTGTGCCGGCAGGCTAGGGGCAGCTGTCCTTCCATTTGCAGGGAAGGACTCAGGAGGTGGCTGTTGGAAGGAGAATTCTGGAAGATGGAGATGTACACTGAGATTAGCTCGAGAGGACTTGCTTGATAGTATCATAGAGGTCCCCTCTGGGCCCTGAGGTTCCCCAAGCATCTTGGGGAGCTGGTAGGAGATACAGCCACACAGCCCCCAGCGTGGGGTCTACTCCACACACTGGACTGCCTCTACTGTTTCATTGAAAGCAAGGCGTCTCTTGGCAAAAGCGGATTGAAATTGTGGATTTTAATTGCCTTTAGACTGAAATGCTGACTCCGTACCGGGAGTAACTGAGCTTTGAGGTGATTTGTTTAATAGCAGTCATAGTAAGGATGATGAAATCATCAACGATATTTATTATCTACTGTGTGCCATGCAGCATGCTAAGCAGTGTCTATTCATTTCAGGTGAGTGCTGTCATCATTCCATTATACAGACGCACACACGCGGCAAACAGAAAGTGCTCGACAATTGGCAGGGCCACACCCCAGCCTCTTGGCTGCAGCCTGGTGCTTTCTCCATCATCACAATTTCCTCTGTAAACTGAGAACTCCTAGGACCAAAATTATCAAGGGCAAAGTGACATTGCTAAGAACAAACCACCAATTTCATGCATGTTTCTGGCTTCCAAGTGTATCCTCTGATCTAACCAGAAGTGGAAGTGAGACTTGGGTAGAAAAGCAGAGGCTGTTTCCAGGCAAGTTAGAAAGGCCAGACTTGGAAGGGATGAAGATTGTTTATCTGGACTCTTTGGGGTGGGCAGAGAAATGGGGACTCTGCAAAGCAGAGGCCAACCTCAGCTGGAGGGATGCTGGCCATAACCCTCGCAGGAATGCACGCTCAGCTCCATCTGCATGCAATCGCTCACCTGCAGACACTGCCCTTCGCAGCTTGGACAGCCAGGGACACTCGGGCTCCAGAAGAGAGTCTAGAGGTGGGGCCTCCCTTCCCTGCTCAGCCAAAACTTTCCATTTGTCCATCTCCTCTTTGAGGCCTCTGCTTGGAATTCAGGGCACCCACATCACTAGCAAACTATATGGCACGATCTCCAAAGGGACTGAGGATAAGCTTGACAAAATGTGAAGAGGGGGCTCAGAAGGCCTCAAAGTTCTCTATTTCCCTCCAGGCTGCCTTAGGTGAAAAATTAATCTCCAGGAACAAGTTCCCTGATAGATAACATGAAGTGGTGGGATTCGACTTTGGGCACAGCATCAACACTCTTACATCCCCAGTAGCACAGGAGGAAATCACATTTTCTTAAAAGTTATACAACCAACCACACACTTGAAGGAAAGACGCTTGGAGCATGCTGCCTGCATGCCTGGTGTGTGCCGAGATGCAATTCTGAGTGATGCTGCCATTCTGAGTGATGCTGTAAAGCCTGCGGCCAGGCTCACTTCTCGCTGGCCTGCCTGGCAGCAGGACTTCTGCTTGGCTGGAGGAGGTCACAGGCAGGGCAGGGAAGATGGGCTCAGATGCTCAGAAGCCACACGGTCACATCTGCCTGCTGGTTTGGAACATTCCTCTGCAGTGAAGACGACACTCATGGCTCTCCACATTCTTGCTGCTCTCTCTCTCTCTGCCAGCAGTTAGAAGGTCTTTGTATGGTGGAAACATTGCTTTTGAGTTCATTGCAGCACTCATCCAAGTTCTGCCTGATCCTCTGTGGGGGGACACATACTGAGGAGGCTACTCAGACTCCTCTCCCCTAATCAGACTCCTGTCCCCCAAAGCTGCCCGCCTGGCCCCCTCATCAGTCCCCAGCAGCCAGCAATGAGCACTTGTCCATAGCTGGCCCATTCCTCGTGTCTTTCCTGGGAACTCAGTACTGAAATTCAGATGCAGAGAAGTCATGTCTGCTTATGGCTGATGAATCCCACAGAAGGCTACACTCCCTTACATGTAATTCAAAAATCCAGAAATTTCTGACAACTGCAAGTGTTCTCTTCCATTTGTGGCAAATACATTTGGCAGCAAAACCAGCCTGGACTGACATGAGCTCTTGGTAGCATCCGTATCCCCCTTCATGAGGTTACCTGGTGGGCAGACCAACGTGTTTGACGATGGGGTGCTTTCCTGGAACCCACCAGGGATACAAGTATTTGGTTGATTTGAACACATAAAAGGCTCTGAGACCTGAACCGTATGTGGTCCCAAAGGATCTAGATGAGGAATGTGTATTTACATAAGAGGTGTTGTGGGTTACCCTACCAGCTTGCACGTGGACAAGTTCTGAGAAAACCTGTGGGTGCAGTGGGGTGTGATTACCAAATGCAAGCAGCAGAGACTGCAGAGCTAAGGTCCTGACATCTCTGGCTTTGCAACAGCTTCCCTCGTTTTCATTAAGCAGCCCCAGCTGGCTTGGCGGAGCTGGAGTCAGAGAGCCCTAACCATCATGCCCCTCACCCCCCCGCCGAGGCTCAGACCTGGGTTCTGCTGTGCCAGGCAGGAGGAGCAGGGAACGCACAGCCACATCCAGACGCAGCCTCTGCCAAGCTCTCTGACACTTCGGTGGGCCCGCGGCCTGCTGGCCTGGGCAGGGAGGAATGAACTCTTGAAGGTTTCCACTTCAATGAGATTCCAAAGGGAAAGCAGAAAAAGGGTGGGTCTGGCAATGGGCCATCTCAATGGGTTTCTGTCTAAAGGCTTTTCCACTTAGAAATATTTTCTAAGGAGAGTCTTTGTCCATTCTTTTGGAGGTGGGATGGATTCTGTGGTCCTGAATCCTCCCTTGGAAAATCTACCTCTGCAAGAATTCTTTTTTTTTTTTTAAAAAAAAGGAGAGAGAAAAAAGAAAAAAATACAGTTTCCCCTCTCTTGAACTGCGCGTCACTCGCCAAAGAATTCCGCGGTGATAGCATTGCTATGAATAGGGCCGTCATAATGGGCTTCAGAAGCGCCTGGAGCCCAACCACAGGAATCATTTCCATCACGGCTCAGCTAGAACTGTACCTTTTATGAACAGAGTTTTCAGAGGTACGCTTATAATCCGTATTCTCCCCCTGCCTTCTAAATTGGCCGTTTATTATTTTGTTTTTACCCTTTGTGGAGTGCTCCTTTAAAAAATGCTGGCTTCTGTTTAGATTTGAGAGAGAAATGAAATTCCCTGCAGACGCAAGAGGTCAGGATGATTCTACCCAAGAGGAGGCCGTGTCTAGTTACCTGTGCAAAGCCCCGAGCTTGGGGTCTCTCCTTCAAAGGCAAGATACCTGCCTGTTAGCCGTCCTTATCAAAAAGGCCTGCACTTCTCAGATCAAAGGCGGTGGCACTCTAGTGACAGTAACGTACAACGTGGGCACAGAGAACAGAAAGTAAGCGGGTGAAAGGTCACGTTCCCAACCCAAGCAGCTCCCCAGAGAGCCGCACCGCAAGGCTTCCCGGGTGGAGGATCTGGGCAGACTGAAGTCCCAGCCGCTGCGGTGATAAGGCAACCAAAGAGTCCAGCCATCCAAAAGTGGTCAGGAGGAAAACAGAAGTTTAATCTGGACTTGGAGAAATCTGTGGAAAAACAGACACTGCAGTGGGATTTCTGCACTGAATAAATGAGGCAGGAGCACTGAAAACTGAAGCAGGCAACAGGAAAGGACTGCTACACGAAGTCGAGCTGAAATCTCAAGAGCAGAGTCTGTCCCAGACCCGACCTCCTCTTGCTCCTGCGAAGTGGGGGCGGACAGAAAAGAGGTCTAAAAGCATCCTTTTCTGGCATGCTGGAGAAAGCTGAAGGTTTGGTACCAGGGCTATTTCTCGTGAGAACCAGCCGCTTCTCATGAGAACTGGACAAAGAGCAGCTCTCTCGCTTCCAATTAGGGGTCTGGGTGTGGCTGACACAGCGGAGGCCTCCTGCCACCTCCCACATCTGATTCACAGCCAGGCCGAGAGAGGCGAGGGCCCGTGTGCAAGTGCGTGGCTCCAGACACAGTGTTCTTTTTAGGAGGGCAGGTCTCCGCTCTCCCTCATGGGTGCCAAGGTCGTGTTTCTCCTGAATTCCGCTGGCTAGCTGACGGTGCAGCTACGGTACACACTCCCTGAAGGACAACGGCAGATCAGGGGCTCCCTAACACTTTTTATGAGTCCTTCTCTGAGTGGGCTGCTGTGACCTGCTACAATTTAGAGCGTCACATGTGGCTTTACGAGTCAGCTCAAAGAGGAAGCGTCAGACTGTTAGACTATAAGCTGCAGATCTGAGGCTGCTATTCCAGAGAGGCTTGGACCCACCCTCGCACAGCTACGCGCACTAGAACTGCAACAGCAGACCGCGGAACGCAGATTTCAAAGGCTCTTCCCATGACGGGAAGAAACCCAAGACCTGGCATCATAACGTCATTCTTCTGCAAAACATTTTTGAGGCTATCTAAAAATCAAGCCCAGTTTCTTGAGTTCTTCTTAAAGCTCCCTCACTCCACACCCATGACATCATGCTGTCTGTCTTCTGCAGATGCTGGAAGCCAGACGAGAGCTGCCTATTTTCTGTGAGTCAACTGCTCTGGAACGGAGGTCAGCTTCTGCCCTGGCCTCTTGTCAGTTACAGACACTTAGAGGTGTCCTGTAACCTCATTCCCTCTCATCTTCTGCATAGCCTGTTTTGTGTATTAAGTGAGACAATGTATGTAGGGCTAATTTGTGTCTTATACAGAATGTACTGATAAACGGGCCCATACCATCATTATAACACAAAGCCTTGCCTCCTAAAGAAGAACAGTTTTAGGTGGGAAAAAAAAAAAAAAAACAAACCCTGAAGTGGGCCATGGGGTGTCCTTTTTTTATTAAGGACGTTAATTAAGCAGACATGACAAATGTATCCATGACACACCACATAGAACTTCATCAGCAACCAGAAATGCCTGCAGGGGCCCAATGGAGCAGTCTCTTGATTTGGAAGAAATCTCTTGGGAAGAAAATGTGACCTGTGCTTATTATCATCTCTCCTATGTTGTAACCTATTCTCAAAATGTCCCTCGACATCCTGGCCAAAGATTAAGAGCCAATCCAAAATAAACCAAGAGAAGCAATGCAGGGGAGCATCCACACCGGGAAGCCAGACAGCAGCTGCAGCAACACACCATGCTGCTCCTGTAAAGCCTTGCTCTCCTCAGTTTGCCCTGGGTCCCTCCACACGTGGCGCGAGGGGCAGGATGCCAGCACGGCCTCCTCGCTACAAATGCAGTTGCAGGACGCATCTGGCCTGCTGCCTGCTTCAACAGCTGCAGTTGAAACATCTCACAGAGTTGGGTCATTCAAGGTCAACCCCACGACTCAAAAGCTGGGCCACAGCTGACTTGGACAAAGAACTGGGATGTCTTGCTGGGTTGGTTTGGGAAAGGGTGTCCCTGGCTTCCCTAGGTGGTTTTTATGTTCCTGGTGGGGGGGACAGGAGGCTGCCACAGAAGGACATGCCATGTGCCTTTACCATCAACCACCACGGCAGTCAGCAGGCCCTTCTTCTTGCTGCTCAGCCGGTCATGCGCCTGGCACTGCTGGTCCCGGAAGCTGGGCAGACCCTTGGGGCAGGGCAGGCTCTCGCAGACCGCATGTTCCACACTGGCACCCAGGCAGTGTGCGCCTCCAGGCCCAGGGCTAGAAGGAAGAAGAAGGCCTGCATTAACCAGATGGTGCTACCAAAGAGCAGGAGAGCTCTGTTTTCGTCACTCTTCCCGGGAGGAGGAGAGGGAGGGGGCAGGGCAAGATTTCCAAAGCAACCCCCTCTCTGCTGTTACAGACCACATGCCCACAATCCCAGACCCACACTGCCGGCAAGTTTAAGTGAGTCCTCTGAAAGGTGCATCCGGGAACTGGGAATCATGGAAGCAGAAGGCAGTGAGTATCAGTTCAGCAAGATCCACATGTTGTGTCCTTCATCTGAACTTAAAATTTGGCCATGAGTAACACTGAAAATCCAAGGTACATCTTTGGAGCATGTGTGTATGTGTGTGTGTGTGTTTTGCAAGTGCTTCCTGGGAAATGACTACTTTTCTTGCGGGGGATGGAGTCTTGCTCTATCGCCAGGCTGGAGTGCAGTGGCATAGTCCTCGGCTCACTGCAACCTCTGCCTCTCAGGTTCAAGTGATTCTCCTGCCTCAGCCTCCCGAGTAGCTGGACTATAGGCACATGCCACCATGCCCAGATAATTTTTGTGTATTTTTTTAGTAGAGACAGGGTTTCCCCATGTTGGCCAGGGTGGTCTTGATCTCTTGACCTTGTGATCTGCCCGCTTTGGCCTCCCAAAGTAGTGGGATTACAGGCATAAGCCACTGCGTCCAGTCTGAAATGAAGACCTTTAAATGGCCCCCAAGTATACTCTGGAGGTTAAGTTTCAGGAAGAGTAAATATATAGCTTGTTTACATGAAAAGAGTAAGAACAATGAGTTCGTCTGCTCATGGGCTTTGAGGAGAGACCAGTTAGATCCAGGCTGTGCTCCCCTGACCTGGGCAGGTGTGAGACCACACATGGTTAATGCTGTGGTCTTGGGTCCTAGATGCTCTGTGCTGAGACTGAGGTTTTAAGAAATTCTGGAGACCCAGGCTGTGTTCACTGGCCAAGTCCACATGTGGGAGGGCCTGGATGCCAATGCATGGCTCTGCCCTGTGCTTCTGCAAGGCCCTAGGGTGTCCCTGGAGGACCTAGGCCTGGGCAACCTCAATGGTTCCATTCCTTTCCATGATGCCAAGGTCATCATGATGGAATAAGCTTTCTTAACCACTCCCATGTTCTCCCGTACTTTTTATTGAAATTCAGCCTATGAAAGAAAGGGGCATACATCCAAACTGCTCTGCTCAGTGAATCTCCAAATTGTACCCACCTGTTGGCCAAATGTCATCTCAACACATCAGCTATTTCCTTTTGTGTATTTCTTTTTCTTCATCATTTTTCATGTTCAGAGAGCAAGGCCACCCTGCGATTGTTGCTTTAGGGAGAGATGTAACAGCAGAAGAGGGCAGAGCCTTCAGGCTTTTGTGTCATACAGGTCTGAACCAGGGGCTGAAAAGCTGTTTCTGTGAAGGGCCAGATAGTGAATATTTTTGGTTTTGTGGGCTATACAGTCTCCAGCCACTCATCTGCCACTTTAGCACAAAAGCAGTCTAGAGATATCATGTAAAAGAACAGGCATGGCTGTGTCCCAATAAAACTTTATTAAATACCTGGTGGTAAGCCAGATTTGGCCTGTGGGGCCTAAGCTTGCCAGCTCCCGATCAACACAGATGTCTTGGAGAAAATGTCCTGCGCAGAAAGTCCCCTTTCATACTTCTATCTGCCTCACATACACCACAAAATAGTTCCCTCCCCCAGGAGAAGAGGAGACCTAGGGAGATTCAACGTACTGGTGGCCCCAAAGTGGGGCCCTGAGCTCTGCTCTTCAAGTCAGGCAACAGCTAAACCTCTAGAAGGTTTATGGGGTCTGAGAACAAAGGGATCTTGCGCTCTGCTTCCTGTCTAGAAGGCAAGGGAGGCAGTTTCAGAGAATGACTGCATGGTGTGTTTAGGCAGAAGGAGCGTCAGATAGCCTCCCCAGGAACCTTGGCCCAGGTACCAGGTGTAGACAGAATGAATCAAATCCTGTGCCATGAAGCACAGGGTGAAAGGAGTGGAGGGGTGACCCCCAAGAGCCACACGGATCAGCAGGAGAAACATCACTCTGGCAATAAGTGAGTCCCCACCAGCGGGCACTAGAGAAGGAAGGAGTGAGGCAGCAGATGCATACTGGCACAATGTTTCAGGCTGAGCTGGGCCCCCCCAAAACTATGCCAAAGTCCTAACGTCTAGTGCCTCAGAGTGTAACCCGATTTGGAAATAGGGCCAACAGGGCACAGATATAATCAGATAAGAGGAGGTCATACTGGAGTAGGTTAATCCAATATGAAGTGTCCTTATAAAAAGGGGACATCTGGAGATACACACACACACACACACACACACACACACACACACACACACACACGGGAAAACACCATGAGAAGATAAAAACAGAGACTGGAATAATGCTTCTATACTCCAAAGAATGCCAAAAACTGTCAGCAAGCCACCAGAAGCTGGGGGAGAGGCCTGGAACAGATTCTTCCTCACATCCCTCAGGAGAAACCAACCTTATCAACACCCTGATTTGGGCTTCCAGCTTCCAGGACTGTAAGACAGTAATTTCCAGTTGCTTAAGCCACCTGGTTGGGGTTCCTTTGCTATGGCAGCCCCAGGAAACTAAGGAACTGGATGACACAAGGACCAGACGCTCCTCGTGGAACTGAGACGCAGACTCAGGGAAATGGGGCAGAAACTGAACCATGAGGAACACAGCATGGACTAGGAGTATGAAAATACAAATGAGGTCAGTTTGCAGAAGAAGAAAGGCAGCTACATTCCCTACACACTGGAGTCTAGCCTGCGATTGGTGAACAGCATGTGATTAACTTCCTGAGTTGTTACTGAGCTTCCTTTTATCCTCGGTTTCATCCCTTTCCAAAAGCTGACTTCTCCAGTTTTAGATCTGCCTAACCCACATACAACAATTACCTTGACTCTGACAGTGAGGAGGTGGAGAGGAGGTAAGATGTGATGTGATGTAAGAGAACTGGATCCAGAAGGAAGTGGGTGAAGGCGGACCCACGGGATATCACACGTGCCTTGGCACACCTCCCTCCAGATCTGCTTATGCTGCTGCTTCTCCATGACAACTTCTCCAACAGTCAGTCTCTATGTGGCCCCTTATCTAACTCACAGCCCCAGAGTCCCCACTTCCCACCTCCTAGCCCTCTGTCTGTCCTTGAGGCCACCTCCACCCTGAAGCCTATTTTTCCTTCCTCTGTAAGCATCTCCAAATCTTCTTCAGGTCTCTGCTATGCTGCTTACCATCAACCTTATGAAATGGAGAGCTGTCTTCCTCCTGTTCCTCTGGGAGGAACATTGCGCAGCATGGCACAATGTTTCCTAGCCGTTTCTGGTGGCTTTCAAAGTTCTCCTAAATGAAGTTGCTTTTAAATGTCTTTGTGCTTAAATTTCTGGCTCCTAAAAGGAAAAAGGAGGAAAATCCTTTTTCTGTGTTCTCAGCAGAGAACACTGCACAGGACGGTCTTCAATAAACAGTAGTTAGACTGAATTGAACTATATTATCAGAGCTTATCTTAAAATGACCAACAGAGGTTATGATGTCAAGGAAGAGAGCTGAGGAGCAAGCACCAGAAATCCACCTCTCCATCTAGACAATAATCATACTGGCAAAAACTATCTGAAGAAACTATTTTGAAACTGCAGTCTACTTAAAAGCTTGCATCTTCCAGGGGTAAGTCTGGCTGGTCAATTTCAATTACTTTTGCTCAATTTCGGCCTTTAGTGTGGTAGCAGCTACTGCCCATCCTTCACCCTCAAGGCAGGCAGCTGTGTCTGTGCTCCTAGTGCAACTTTCTGGAGTCAGGGTGAGCAATAAGATATCTTGCAAATATCTGTGTTCTGACTGTTGACTGCTACTTTTAATTGTCAAGGTACAGATGCAGAAGATGGCTGATATTGTCGTAACCTCCATCAGGTGAAGTCCTTCAAAAAAAAAGACCTGTTAAGACCTGAAGCTTCAATTCAGGTTGATTCCTGATCCAGAGATACCACTAAATCATAAAACGAAACACAACACGCTGGGGAAGGGGTAGAATCTGTTTCTAGAGTTACCACACTATAAGATTTGAATGTCTAGTTTTTAATGAAAACAGCACAAGGCATACAAAGAAACAGTAAAGTATGGTTCATTCAAAAGAACAAAATATATTGGCAGAACCTTTCCCTGAGAAAACCCAGATGTTGGCCTTGCTAGACAAAGACTTTAAAACTACCGTCTTAAAAATGCTCAGGAACCTAATGAAGGCATAAAGACAGGAAGACAACGTACAAACAAAATGAGAATATCTATAATCTATAAGGATATGGACATTAAGGAAACAAATATAAATTTTGGAATTGTAAAGTGTAAGAACTGAAATGAAAAATCCACCAGTTCAGAGCAGATTTTAGCAAGCATAAGAAAGAATTCACAAACTTGAACATAGGACAATTGAAATTGTTGAGTCTGAGAAGTAAAAAGAAAAAACATGTAGAAAAGTGAGCAGAAATAATCTGTGGGATACCATCAAGTGGATCAATACATGCACTATGAAAATCTCAGGAGAAGAAAGAGAGAAAGGGGTAAAAGATTATTTGAAGAAATAATGTCTGCAAGTTGCCAAAAGTAAAGAAAGACATAGCTCTACAAATTCAAGAAGCTTGAGAAATTCTAAGTAGGATACAAGGACCCACACTAAATCACATTATAATTAAATTGCCAAAAGACAAAAAGGGAACCTTGAAAGCAACAAGAGAGAAGTGATATATCCCATACAAGGGATATTCAAAAAGCCTATCAGTCAATCTCTCACTAGAAAACTTGAAGGCCAAAAAGAAGTGGACTTATGTATTCAAAGTGCCTAACAACAGAACTGTCAACAAGGAATTCTATATCCACAAAACTGTCCCTCAAAAATGAAGGTGGAAATTAAGACATTCCCAGACAAACAAAAAATGGAGAAAGTTTGTTACACTAGACCTGCATTACAATAAATGCTGAAGGGGGTTCTTCAAGTTCAGGTGAAAGGATACTAGCTGTAACCTGAATAGAGGAGGAACAGGCTTTTCTCCCTGGTCCTGGTATGCGGCTTCTCTCAGCATGCTTCCTTAGTGGCCCGTGATGCATTCCACCTCCCTGTGGGCAGCATTCTCCTGTACTCCGGTGGGTAGCTTCCAAGCACACCAACTTTTTGGACAGATTCCTATCCTGGTCTAAGATGCAGTTTCTTCCCTTGGACACCTTAAGTGCGGCTTCTCAGAGAGTTCCACCAGTATAGAACCTCCACAAGCCTCTCCCACACCGAGTGGGCCCCAGGTGCACTCTCTCTAACAAGGTCCAAGTAATTTCATCCCTGGATGGAACTGTGGTAGAAGCTACTCTCTGTCCTTCACAGTAGCTGCGTGTGGGTCACCGTCATCCAGATTTGCTCCTTCCTTAGACCTAAAGACACTGGGTGCTATCTGTATCTGCTCTTTCTGTATTCTTTAGAGTTCTCTTTAACTCTTAGTAGGTAAGTTCCCATTACTTCAATCACCTGTTATAGCTAATGTTTCCTTAAGCTTTCCCTGATTAAAAATATGACCAAAGGAATTGATTTTCTTCAGTTTTCTTTAAGTCATTATTTTTAACAACATGAGAAAAAAAGAAAAGCAATCCACTAGGTATATGATCTGCTACCTAAATAATCCCAAATGCTATGCGGCAGGACCCTGCATGTGGCCCCTCATTTTTATGACTGTCTCTGTAACACAAGGACTCTACAGTAACCATGACATCAGTGAGGGCCTCCTGCATGTGCGGCTGACCGCTGAACAACATGGAGGTTAGAAATGCTGATCCGCCACATGCAGCAGAAAATCCACGTCACGTTTAACACCCTCAAAACTTAACTATTCGTAGCCTGCGATTAACTGGAAGTCTTACTGATCACGTAAAGTTAATTAACACGTTTTATAGGTTATTATGTGTTCTATACTATATTCTTATAGTAAAGTCAGCTAGAGAAAAGGTTATTGAGAAAATCATAAGGAAGAGAAAATATATTTCCTACTCATTAAGTGGAAGTGGATCATCACAAAGGTCTTCATCCTCATCGTCTTCACGTTGGCGGGGCTGAGGAAGAGAAAGGGTTGGTCTTGCTGTCTCAGGAGCAGAAGAGGCAGAAGAAAACCCACGTGTAAGTGGACCTGCACAGTTCAAACCCATGTTGTCATGTGTGGCCATTCACAGCATCTGGGCCTCAGTGAGGGGAGATGATACAAGGGCATGAAGCCTACCTGATGGTCTGCCACTTTGGCCTAATCGTTTATGATCACCTTTGTGTTTCAGTGAAAAAATGACATTAGAAAGGTGTTTTGGAGGCACTGGTATTGCAGAGAGACTGGTTTTTCTTGGGCAACTGCACATCCAGGCCAGAAGGCGGTCAGCACGTTTTAAGGAGCGGAGTCAACTGTACGTTGGTCCTGAGACAACAAAAAGAGGTACCCGCCACCTGTGGCACAGAGAAGACAGAGGAGAATCCTCGCCGGGGAAGGAGTGGCTGGCAGGGTTTCCACAGATGGCTTCCTGACAGAAGTTCTGAGGGAGGACTCCAGGGAGGCCCCAACTTTCCCAAGCACCCCACACTGGGCTGGGAGGATGAAGCTTGAATTGTGTGGACACGGGGGCTTCAGGAGACGTGTGGGGCCAGCATGTGTAGCAGGGGACCAAATCCCCAGAAGTGAATGGAGACCCTCACACAGGCTCAGGAGCAGAGGGTGGGGCTCCTATTCAGCCTGGAAGCTGCTCTGAACCTCATACACAGTGAGGAGAAAAACAAAACACATCTAGAGAGACTAGAACAACAGAAAGCAAGCTTGACATGGCTAAAATCAAGAACAGCTCATGCAAGAGAATCATGATAGAGGGATCCCTTCCTAGGAGATGAAGGTGGGTCAAGTCCTTCCCTGAGCCTCTCCTGTGAGGGGTGAAGGCACAGGCCTGCTGGGCTCTATGGCAAGGCTTTCCTGTGAGGCCTATAGGTGAAAGCCAGCAAGGTGCAGTCTCATCCTGAAATGAGGACTGATCCCTGAGGAATGGGAAGAAACTTGAAGGAAAGAGGCACTTTCACATCAACAGTGATCATAAAGACAGCCAGCATCCCCAGAGGGCTCCCACTTTGCCGGCCCTTCTAACCAGGACTTCATTAAATCCACACGCAGAATCAGAAGGTGCCCGGCTGCATCCTTTGGCTGAGGGAGCCAACGCTCCAACAGGCGACATAACCACTTGGCTGATGAGCAAGAGGTAGAGAGAAGAAATGCAGCATGCAAGAGGCTACTGGAACCAGCAGGAACAGGCGCCTGCCTCTGGGAGGGGCTGCCCATCGGCCACCACGAGGCCTGAAGGACAGCCTGACTCACTGACCAGTCATTGGGATGTGATGGTTTTTTAAAAATTTGCATCTTTACTCTCAATCAACAGTTTCTAGTTTTTCTGTTCTAGAACTTTCTAGATATGAAGAGAAAAGAAATGTGGGTGTGTTGCCTCCAGGTCAGTAGTCAACAGGTATATCCCTCTGGGTTTCTTTTCTTTTTGAGACAGAGTCTTGCTCTGTTGTCTAGGCTGGAGTGCAATGGTATGACCTCGGCTCACTGCAACCTCCACCTCCTGGGTTCAAGCGATTCTTGTGCCTCAACCTCCTGAGCAGCTGAGATTAGAGGCACGCACCACCATGCCTGGCTTTTTCACATTTTTAGTAAAGACAGGGTCTCCCCATGTTGGCCAGGCTAGTCTCGAACCCCTGGTCTTAAGTAATCCACCCGCCTTGGCCTCCCAAAGTGCTGGGATGACAGGTGTGAGCCACTGTGCCAGGCCTGTTCTAGGACTTCCTAAACATGAACAAAACAGAAGCTTAGATATAAAACCAAATGGCTTGTCCGGATACTTCAGAAAAACAGGACATCCAAATGGCAAATAAGGACACAGACAGATATTCAGCCTCACTGTTGATGAGGAAAGTACAAACTCCCCAGCCAGATACCGCTACACACGCATCAGAACGGCCCAAATGGGAATTACTGACAGGACCGCTGTGACTGAGGACACGGGGCAAGTGGAAAGCCACCACAGACATAGCAGTGGAGATGGCACGGTCATTCTGCAGAGCTGGCAGCTGTCACGTGGTCACACATGCACACCCCAGAGGCCAGCATCTGCCCTCCTACTGCACTGACACGTCTGCACGTGCGCCCCAACACACACGTGCCACAGTGATGGGAAACACTGTGCACAGAGCTGTGCTTCTTTGTATACTCTTTTATTTAAAATTTATTTATTATACTTTAAGTTCTGGGGTACATGTGCAGATAGTGCAGGTTTGTTACATAGGTATACATGTGCCATGGTGGTGGTCTGCTGCATCCATCACCCCGTCATCTACATTAGGTATTTCTCCTAATGCTATCCCTTCTCTATCCCCTGACCTCCTGCTATCCCCCACCTAGCCCCCCACTGCCCAGGCCCCAGTGTGTGATGGTCCCCTCCCTATGTCTGTGTGCTCTCATCATTCAGCACCCATTATGAGTAAGAACATGGGCGGTGGTGTTTGGTTTTCTGCTCTTGTGTCAGTTTGCTGAGGATGATGGTTTCCAGTTTCATCCATGTCCCTGCAAAGGATATGAACTCGTCCTTTTTTATGGCTGCATAGTATTCCATGGTGTATATGTGCCACATTTTCCTAATCTAATCTATCACTGATGGGCATTTGGGTTGGTTCCAAGTCTTTGCTATTGTGAACAGTGCCTTCATAAGTTTGTTTAAAAATAAAAGAGTAAGGTAGAGAGAAACTGAAAGTGTGAAGAGAAAGGTGAGCTCTACCCCAGTCCCCCAAGCCCCTGCAGCACAAGGACCATCTCCTGCTGAGGTGGAGTCCTCAGTGCCTTGACAGACCCCAGCGTTGAGCACAGAAGCAGCAAAGGTTTGCTGAGATCAACAGGATTACACGGCAAAACATCTGCCCCTTTCTTTGAGGGCAGACAGAGAGGTAGCATCAAGGTAGGCTGGGAGAGAAAGACGCCGCTTTTTGTTTTCAGATTTGCTGTATTAAATGAAGACAGACCAGAAGATAAAGTCACAACAGCAGTTCAGACCAGCTTACCATCCAGAGACACAGGGTGCTCAGTCGAGAGCTCGCAGTTCCAGCCCCCTGGCAGCTCCTGGCTCTGTGAGCTCTGAGAAGGGAGGAGACAAAGCCTCTGGATTTCAGAAGCGCTGCCGAGCTGCTAATGCACCGTCAGGGCAGCAGACATCCCCGTTTTAAGGCCTCCTCTGAAACGTGTCCAAGTAACCCATGTAACTTATGCTTCAGTGTAAAATACTTGAATTTTAAAAAAGTATCCATATCAACGCCAGGTCGCTGGCACACTGAAAGCACACAGATGGGGTTTCACTGTCAAAGCAAAAACCAATTACAGGCACATGACCTGACCCCAGCCGTCCTCCCGCTGTCTTAGCAGGCTAGCTGCCTTCCTCTCCCTTTCCGGTGCACATGGGCTGCATCTCATGGCAACCCTGCCGTGTCCCAGCCCGGCTCTGCACTCCGCTCATCTGCCCGGGCTGCACGTGCTGGGATGCAGCTGGCTTTTCACATAAATGCATCTGAGCCTTTCTTTCCCTCCCTCCCCAGCCCTCTCCTGCACACAAACTGTCCAGGGGCAACAGAAGGTGAATTAGAGACGCATTTTCTATCTTGTAGTCTTTTGACGTAACTTTCAGCAACAGCGACATAAATTATGGCAAGAAAGGCAAGGCCTAGGAAGCTGGTTAAGAAACATGGATGGTCCCTCAGGCTTCCACGTCAGCTAGCAAAAAATAAAAATTCCGAGAGCTGTGAAGACCAAAACTGAAAGAAAATGACTGCGTGTGGAGGGGCTCTCTTGCCAATATTTTTGGACAGTGAATAAACCAGCTGCAGAAGACAGGGAATGGAGCCAGGAATATAGAGTGAAGGCGGTGAGGAGGGGGTCATGGGACCTTTCCAAGCCCGAGACCTACATCGCAGCGAGACTGGGACACCCCTGTGAAATCTCGAGGCAGGAGGCCTGGTGACTTAAGCAGTGGGACGGGGAGACGACATTGTTTTCGTCAGAGCTTGGATCTGAGGCCCTGGTCAGCTGTGCTTTGTAACAATCACCACATCATGGCATTCTGCAGAAGCAGGCTAGAGACTGCAGCTGGACTTCATACAACACGTCCACATCTGCATCTCTCTGGAAGTCCCCGAGACGGCTGCTGATCCACCTACCCAAGGTCTTCCATTTACCTGGGCTGGATCCATGGAGGCAAGAAACTCCATTGAAAACTACAAAAGATTCTAACTCATTCTACTACAAAGACACATGCACACGTATGTTTAATGCGGCACTGTTCACAATAGCAAAAACTTGGAACCAACCCAAATGCCCACCAATGATAGACTGGATAAAGAAAATGTGGCACATATACACCATGGAATACTATGCAGCTATAAAAAGGGATGAGTTCATGTCCTTTGCAGGGACATGGATGAAGCTGTAAACCATTATTCTCAGCAAACTGACACAGGAACAGAAAACCATACACCACATGTTCTCACTCATAAGTGGGTGTTGAACCATGAGAACACATGGGCATGGGGAGAGGAACATCATACACCAGGGCCTGTCGGGAGGTAGGGGGCTAGGGATAGCATGGGGTGGGGGAATAGGGGAGGGATAGCATTAGGACAAATACTTAATGCAGATGACAGGGTGGTGGATACAGCAAACCACCATGGCACATGTATACCTATGTAACAATCCTGCACGCTCTGCACATGTATCCTAGAATTTAAAGTATAATAATAATAACAATAAAAGAAAACTACATGGGAAAAAAGAGCATGTTGTTTTGTTCACAACAGACAACAGAGCTACACTGTCACTGTGAAGGTTCAAACAGACTACCAAGGGGTAAATATTATAGGAGCAAAAAGGTACGGCTTCTCTTACCGGGGAGAAACTGCAGCTGTCTGAACTGGGTTGTGTCTGGGCTCGTCCCATAGCAAAATGCTCCTGTGGTATCCTAGAGTAACCGCGGGCGGGCAGGGCAGGAAGCGCAGGGGCAAGTTAAGGAAAGGGAGCCAGTACTGGGGCGGGAACGCTGCGGCGGGGGAGCACACAGCAGGCTTCGAGGTTGCAGGTGGCTGGATGGCCCCCCTCCCCCGCCCCGAAACACGGCTCGACTTGGAACCTGCAAATGAGACCTTCTCTGGCAAAAGGGTCTTGGCAGACGTCTTTGGCTAAGGATCTTGAGATCATCCTGGATTCGGGTGGGCCTAAATCCAATGACAGGTGTTCCTCTAAGCAAAGGAAAGGCAGGAGGACACATGGAGAAGAGACCATGTGAAGTCAGCGGCAGAGAGAGCGGTGGGACGTCTCCAAGCCAGGGGAAGCCAAGGGTTGCTGCGAGCCGTGAAAAGGATTCACCTCTGGAGTTTCAAGAAGGAAGCAGCTGTACTGACACCTTCATTCTGGACTTCCTGTTTCTAGAGCTGGGCTCCAAACCTGGCCGGCCACGGCCTCATTGTGGGACCTCGGGCAAGTTACCAAACTTCAATATGATTCAGGTTTGTGTTTGCTTTTGTTTTTAATTGAGATGGAGTCTTGCTCTGTGTGCTCTGTCGCCCAGGCTGGAGTGCAGGGCCACGATCTCGGCTCACTGCGACCTCCGCCTCTCAGATTCAGGCGATCCTCCTGCCTTAGCCTGCAGAGTAGCTGGGATTACAGGTGCGCACCACCATGCCCAGCTAATTTTTATGTTTTTAGTAGCGACAGGGCTTCACCATGTTGGCCACGCTGGTCTTGAACTCTTGACCTCAGGTGATCCACCCGTCTCAGCCTCCCAAAGTGCTGAGATTACAGGCATCAGCCACTGGGCCTGGTCCCCTGATTCAGTTTTTTTTTTGTTTTTCTGTACAATGAAGACAAAAATAATACATCTCCCATAGGGCTACATTCCATGATTTGCTACAAAAATGCCTAAGTGAACCCAGCACATGGTGTGGGTCTGCTGCATTCACTACCCTTTCTCATGACCAGACGTGGAGGTGGTGGAAAGGACCCTGCGTGGATTCAGGGGCTTTGGACTCCAGCAGTGCATGGATGGTGGTGCCGTTTACTGAGAGGGGAGATGTGGCCTGGGAAACGAGGCCCCAAGTTAGCAAGGGTCCTGTGTGAAGTGTCTGGGGGAAAAGCAAGAGGAGTTGGCGGACTGCATCCCTTGTGGTAGGCAGGGATTTTATTTGTCTTTGCTTCTCACCGCAGGCCCACACCTAGCAGAGTTCAGGCCCGGGCCAGCTTTACTCAAGGCTGCGCCTTGGAAAGGCTTCACCAGGAAGGGGCGTAGGGCTGGGCGGAGTGAGAACATGACAGGCTCTTTCTGTTCCTTCCACCATCGCCCTGCCCCACAGGATGCTGCTGTTGGACAACAGAGACTGGACATGAAGGGGCAGCAATGCCTGTAACAATCCAATGTGCTGGGACCCATAAACCCTCAGCCGTCCGTGTGCCAAGGCCCTACAAATTCTCCCATTCCTCAGTGGTAACATACAGGAAAAAGCAAGGGAGACAACAGTCACGACCACCCTGGCAAGGGAGGGGGAGAGCCTGATGAAGCACACGAGTGAAAGTGTTTTCCAACTTTGCAATTTATAGAACAGCCTCTCTCCTGGGGCCACGGGACCTGGAGGAATGGGGTGAGGATCCCAGTACAAGAAGCCTCATGGCAGGAAAGGCCAGGGAGAGTATATGAATGCAGCTGTCTGAACTGGGATCCTCCCATAGCAAAACGCCCCTATGGTATCCGAGAGTAACCATGGGGGGCAGGACAGGAAGCCGTTCAGAAGGTGATAGCAGTCCAGCCAAGACACAAAGCCGAAAAGCTCCAAGCCTTGTCTTCAGGCTACGCATGAGGGGGATGCCCTAGCTAAAGTCACCCCAAGAAAGCAGACAACGCTGGTTCGCTTCAAAGAGGCACCGATGGCATTTGCATAGTGTTCAGAACTTCTCACTCTTGCAAGTGTTGCCCTCATCTAAAGACACTTTAAATGTTGACAGTCTCAGGACACTGGGTCCTTCAGGTGTTCAGAGGTTCTGACTTCCTCCTGTTATAACGTTTACTGGGTGTCACCTGTTATGGGATAAGAAACATCACATGCCAAGAACACTAGTCTTCCACTAGGACCCACAAACTCCAATCACAAACATGGGGTGCCCATGTCAACCACAACCCCTGACAATTTCTCTCTGCACTTAACAAAGCCTGAGGCAGGGAAGGGCAATGAGTCCCATTCCCGTTCTTCTGTCTGTGCTAACAAGAGGGGCTGCTTATTAAATACACACCAAAGACTTTCTGCACATTCCCATGAACTCTTTCAAGTTTTAGATGAAGAGAGAAGTAACAGCCGTCAGTGCTGTAAGAAGGTGTGGTGGGATGTGAAGATTAGTCTGTCCTGGCTTTGAAGCCTGGCTCTTCCCACTCTACCACGTCAGCTGTCTTCACTGGGCGGAACTAAGGCCTGGGAACAGAAGGGTTTTCTTTGAGGTCACATGACCGTTAACCAACAAGGTCAGGCCCAAATTGCAGCACCATGACTCCAAACACAATGCCCTCTTCATAGGGCCAGAGGCCAAACTATTCACTTCAGCACTGAGTAATGCAAAAACTGCCACCACTCTCTATTAATTTCCCACCATTTAGCTAAACAGGATTTCTAATCATCTACCCATCTATGCCCTTAATTAAAAAGTCATTTCTGGGTTGAGCGTGGTGTTTGACCCCTGTAATCCCAGCACTCTGGGAGGCCGAGGCGGGTGGATCACGTGAGGTCAGGAGTTTCAGACCAGCCTGGCCAACATGGTGAAACCCCATCTCTACTAAAAATACAAAAATTAGCTGGCGCTGTGGCACACACGTGTAATCCCAGCTATTCGGGAGGCTGAGGTAGGAGAATCGCTTGAACCTGGGAGGCAGAGGTTGCAATAAGCCAAGATTGTGCCACTGCACTCCAGCCTGGGTGACAAAGCAAGGCTCTGTCAAAAAAAAAAAAAAAAAAAAAAAAAAAAAGTCATTCCTAATAAACTAATCACCTGCTATGTGCCCTGCACTCTGATGGGTGCTAGAGGGAAATGTTTTAATAAGACATAATGCATAATGCCAATTCTTATAACATTGCTGGGAAAATCGTGTTCCTGTCATTGACTGCACTAGGAGCATAAGCCTTCCTTTAATCCAGAGGTTCCCAACACTGGCTGCTGTTGGAGTCGCCTGGGAAGATAAAATATCCAATTCCTGGGTCCCACCCCTAGTGTTCTGTGACTTGATCAGTCTGGGCTACGACCTGAAATCAGGATTTTTAAACACAAGAGGCATTTGCTAATTATCCATCAACAAGACTTAATTGTGGATATTTCTCTATAGTCATTATCTATAACTTGCTCACTTTCAGAACGGATGTGATGCAACTGCTGACACACAAGGCATAAAAGAGACCATTAAAAGAAACAGTGGCCCGGCACAGCGGCTAACACCTGTAATCCTGGCACTTTGGGAGGCCAAGGCAGGCGGATCACGAGGTCAGGAGTTCAAGACCAGCCTGGCCAACACGGTGAAACCCCATCTCTACTAAAAATACAAAAATTAGCTGGGTGTGGTGGCACACACCTGTAAACCCAGCTCCTCAGGAGGCTGAGGTAGGAGAATTACTTGAACTGGGACCCAGGAGGCAGAGGTTACAGTGAGCCGAGATCACACCACTGCACTCAAACCTGGGCTAGAGAGCAAGACTCCATCTCAAAAAGAAGAAAGAAGAAAGAAAAGAAGAAAGAAGAAGAAGAAAAGAAATGGTAAGAAGTGTGGGAAGCTCCAAGAAGACAAGGGAATATCTGTAGTGATGGAATTAACATCACTGAGCCCAAAATCGATCCCTGAGTTTCCTGGAACAAATGTACAAAGCTGAACAGGAAAGGCCATGGTGTCATTAGAGTCCGTAAAAAGAAGCCAAAGAGAGAAAAAAAAACACTCTTTTTTTCTGATAGTTACAGGAGGACCCATGAAAACTATTAGGATGAAGAAGGCAGCTGAACGCAGACACTCGATGACTCATGAGCCACCAGCCTGCTCCCACATCCGCAGACAGCCAACGTGAAGGTCAACCACTTTCCTGAAGGTCTCCAGGCTTCGTGGGAATAACCCTCGACTTGGCAAACCATGAGGGAGGCAGGCAGGAGGAACTGTAATCCAGCTGACTCAGAAAACCTTTCCACTGGGGCCCAGGCAAGGAATGAGGGAGTCAGCTTACCCCAAACTCTACTGTATCCATGTTCACAGAAAGAGCGATTTAAGCTGAGATGTCATTTGACACACACAAGGCTCCCGCACCCTGGACCTCGGCTGGGTTTCATTTCCCCTACCTTCTTATGCTCAGCGGGAGACAGACCCTGTTTTGTGTGAGGCAGCGAGAGCTGCAGTCGGGAAAGCCTGACTGCAGCACGCTGGGGTGTGGCTGGTCAGGGGGACTTACGGGGGGTTGTCACATTTCCTCTGCCGGAAGCGGGCTCCCGTCCCACAAGTTCGGCTGCACATGCTCCAGACGCCCCACGGGCTCCAGTCTCCGTCCACATGCTCCGGGATGGGCGTCTTGCTCACGCAGTCCCCTGCGCGGCACCACTGAAACACAGCGGGGAGGGCTGGGGCCCAGGCACTCAGCAAAGCTGCCCACTCCAGCCCTCCCGGCCCTGAAACGCCAAGCTGCGAAAAACCCGCTTGCTACATTTACATAAAAGTACAGTCTATTTCAGGGTTTGCATGTTTGCTGATTTTAGTGACGTGCCTTACTTACTGAAGCTGACACTCGTATCCCTGTAGGGTTTGCATTTTGCCCTAAGCTTTCAGATAGATGTGCTCCATTGGGATTTTCTAAATCCCAGGAAGAGGATTAATCTACATGGCTCATCAAGAAATGTGGGCTTCTGCAAACTTCGCTTGGAGTGAGCGCGTTTCTCGCTGGGAGGCGGCATGCCTGGTTGAGGTTTTGAACCTCAGAGTGAAGTTTGTTGCTTGGCGATGACATACTCAGCTCCACGTGAGGAAACCTTGGTTCTTTCTGAGAATAAGAGAAGGCCAGCCCTATAAAACAACTTCTCAAAGTGCACAGCACCTATCCTGAGGTGCTGGATGTGATCTCCTGGTTCCCAATCATGGCATCAGGGCTAAACTTGACTTCCTTTTCAACTCTTTCAATCCCTGCATTAACACTGGAGAGAGGACGGGCGCAGTGGCTCACGCCTATAATCCCATCACTTTGGGAGGCCAAGGCGGGCAGATCACCCGAGGTCCGGAGTTTGAGACCAGCCTGACCAACATGGAGAAACTCTGTCTCTACTAAATTTTGTACTAAAAGTACAAAAATTAGCTGGACGTGGTGGCGCATGCCTTTAATCCCAGCTACTTGGGAGGCTGAGGCAAGAGAATTGCTTGAACCCAGGAGGCGGAGGTTGTGGTGAGCTGAGATCATGCCATTGCACTCCAGCCTGGGCAATAAGAGCAAAACTCGGTCTTAAAAAAAAAAAAAAAAAAAAAAAAAGGCTAGAAAGAGGTCCCATGGCTGAGGGTTCTGCACACCTCTCTCCTCCGGCACCTCTCATCTCTCCTGCACGGGAGGAGCAGGCTCCTTCTCTCAACATTTAGCTAAAATTGGATAATGCTGTTCTCATTGAATTCTTTTTACAAGAGCCTACTGTGTATGGCAGGTGATGTTGTTTTTCCATTTAAAATATACTGGTCTAAAGTGCTCCTTTTAAGTAAATTCCCTTACATGATGGAAGGAGTTAATCTAGCAAACATGTTAAGTAACTGATACTTGTATCTTTTTTGAGACAGAGTTTCACTCTTGTTGCCTA
>CAUYLG010020298.1:0-54492 GCA_963573385.1 Cacajao melanocephalus | reverse complement strand
AGCCTGGGCAATAGAACAAGAATCCTGTTCTCTCTCCCTCTTTTTCTTCCTCTTTCTTTCTCTCGTACATTCTTTTTTTTTTTCTTTCTTTCACTCTCACTTTCTTTCCTCTCTTTTCCTTTCTTTCAAAAAATAAAAAATTAAAAAAAAAAAAAACTAATGATAATAGCACGTCCTGGGTGTTCATAACTACCCACAGAAGTAATTGTCTGTGAGCGATTTAGCAGGAGTCTCTGTCCTGAAAACACCCAAAGTCTGAGAATATCTCTAGATTCCCAGATCCTCCAAGATTACAGAAATGAAACCTCTTAGTTTTAATTTTCAATCCTTCTCCATGGTAGTAGAGAGATGTTAATTTGTGGGATTCCACTTCTGGAAGTTGCATGCACATGCTCACTCAGAAAGTAAGATGGGATATTTGCAGAAGGAATAAACTCTAATCTTTTAAAAGGAAAACTTAGATTTATGACATTAAAGATTCTCAAATTTGGATGACACCATCTATTCACTTAGGTCAATGCTTGAATACTCATTGAATGTTCAAGCTACCCCACCCTACCCTCCCCCAGCCCAATCCCTTGCTTTAAGGAGTGTAGGCTGATTGTTTTTAAGGGCCTCATTTTCTAAGGGAGGAAGAGGGCTTAGGATATTTTCTAAAGGAGTCGACATTAAAACAGGAGTCTTCCTAATCTCACCCCACACAAAATAGGAGAAACAAAGGCACATTGGGATTGTTTTCTGGACCTGCTTCTGTTCTGTTTTAATTCCTGTTGACCCCAGGCAGTGATGGAATGGTCCCCTTCTCTGCCAGGTCTCCTGCTGTATTTAGAGCAACAGTTCCCAGAACTACTGAGTAATTTATTTAAATATGCTCATTTATAATGAATCCAGGGGAAATGATGCTAAACCGTTTCACATTTGGGATTGCTTCTTGAAGGGCTAACAATTGAGTATAGATTGATATGGAAGAAATTAAATTTAATAGAACCTTATTCTTCTAGATCGGGGTTTAGCAAACTTCTTGGCAAAAGGCCAGATAGTAAATTTAGTTTTGTGGGCCACATATGATCTCTGTCACATATTCTTTCTTTGTTTTTTGTTTTTTGCTTTTTTAAATACCCCCTTAAAAATGTGAAAACGATTCTTAAGGGCTGATTAGCTTTATCCCATGGGCTGGACTGTAATTTACCAAACCCCGTCGTAGAAGTCACCAGAAGTCATTTGCAGCCATTTCAAAGCAACTGGCCGCTGTTAGAATATCCCCTGTGTACAGAATTTTATTTCTACCTTCTATGTAATCATAATTAGACATGTAAATTCCATTCTAAAGGTCAAGATTATTAGATGTGCTTCAGGGTAACAAATGGCTTCGCAGGAGAAGGATTGTGCCAGTTTTTCTGCACAGCGCTCTCTGGATCCAGCCCTCGCTGCTGTAATTACCTCCTTCTCTGATTGTATCTCAGTAATCCTGATGGAAAATTAAGACCACATTGGCCCTGTCTTAAGAGTTTTATACTACTCTGTTGCTTCTAAGCTCTCATGTTCAATTGCCTTTGGTGTGCGTCCAATGTAGAAACGGCCTCATTGTGTTATTAGAGGGGAGTTAGATGTTCAGCCTGGGAAGAAACATGGGGTTTCCCTGCCCACCCTCCCCACCCTTCCATTGATGTGACATGATTCCCCAAGTGACTTGGGCAAATCACTTATTGTTTTGTTTTCCAGCCCCAGCTGTAACATGAGAAGTCATATCTGTACCTTGGTGTATATGATAAACTTTAGCTCATTATTGTCTGAAAACGTTCTGAGGTCCTTAGATAAAAAAAAAGAAGAAAGATGAACTGTCCAATTTTAGAGGTTTCCTCTTGAGAAAACTATAAGAACAGTTTAATGTTGCTAATGATTGTGAATCATTCTCGATTTACAAGTCATGATCTGGCGTAAAGTTCAATGAGCAAGGCTGGTACCTTCCATCAGCTGGTAGTAGACACAGTATTAAGTGGTGGCAGGGGCCTGTTTGTGATGTTCTCCTAGGGTGCACAGCCCACGGCTTCCTTGAATAGTGTATGTTTTAGGGTTTGTTTTTTCAGTCAAGTTCTAGTTGAACCCGGACATGGCACAACTTTTGCCCCTGGCTTCCTTGAGATGGTGCCGGTTCATCTTTCATATTTCTCAAGACACTGGGGTCATTTCCTGGCTCTTTTTTTTTTGGAGGAAAAACAGCCTTCACATCTACCATTCTCACTCGTAAGTGACCTTTTGCCTTCTTCATACATCTTCCCGAGCCTCTCAGTTTCCACATGGTCAAGTTTGGATCCAAGACCCAGTATCCTGACTGATACTTAGCAAACAAAGGGGCTGCTGTCTCCTATTTTGTTACACAGTCCAGAATATGTTCTATGTATGTTTTGCCCAAAAAACTGCTACTTTGCCCTCACAAGTGGACTCACAGGGATCCTCTCCCATCCCTGTGCACATCCCTCGCTTCCCACCCCGGCTGGCCTCTGATCAGTCCACCAGCTTCCTGCTCCGTCACAGTCACTCTGAATTCAGGCCTTTCTCCCCACACCTGTCTCCCACCCACTGGGCACACCAGCCTTTCTGTGTCAGCAACTGACACTGTTCCTGGGGGGCCCTCTACCAACCCCACAGTCAGGCTATATTCTTACCCCTTCTTAGGTATGACAAAGTATGAAAAATGCCACGTGAACCCTTCCTGGAGTGTAAATATGTTGCCTCTCTTGCTCTGGAAGGGCCTTGAGCTTCTGGTGTGAAGTTGTTTCTGAAACTGCCCAAGTCTAAGCCATGTTCCCTAGAAGAATGATCTGTGCCCCAGCAACTCCTCCCATGTCCTGCTCCCGGACTCCCGTTTCCTACTCCCACGACAAACTTCCGTCTTCAGCCTTGGGCACTGCTGGATAATGCAATAGAGAGTGCTTATCAATTAAGCACTACCACAGTCAGCAACCTTTCTGCAGTTCTTTTTATTCAACACAGGTAATACAAGCAGTATAGACTAGCATAAAAGAATTGGGAAAGATCAAATGCTTGAAACTTTATTTCAACCAGTTCAGGTCCCCGAGAGCTGCCTCCCGACTTTGCCTCTTCCATTATCTGCCTTGAAGTAGCCTTCTTGATTGCAGCATTCCCAGACCAGCCCAGGATTTCCCACCGGTCCCAGCCTTTCTTCAGTCCAGCTCTCCTCCCAGTTAAGTGGAGATACTAAGTAAATGCCCACATGAAATGCAAGCTGAAGTTGATTATGCTAACTTAAAGTGTTTTTGAAAGGCGCAAGTAGTATTATGGTAATTTTAACGTATTTTTAAAAAACATTATGGAAAATGTCAAACGTATGATGAGACAAAGAGAATTGTATAATGGACCCATCAGCATTACCAGTTATGAATATGTCCAGTCTTGTTTAATCTATTGCCCCATTTGTAACCCTACCTTCCAACCAGATTGTTTTGAAACAAATCCCAGACCTCATATCATTTCATTTATAAATTTAAATAAAAAAATGTATGCTACTGTCATTTTAACTGCAGATTCTTTCTTTGTTCGCAGTCTGCTAAGATGTTTTCTTATGCTGGATGGACGCAGACCTGTAACACCCTGTTTTTCATCTTCTCTGCCATATTTTTCATCAGCCGCCTCATTGTTTTTCCCTTCTGGTGAGTAGACGGGTGATGCGCCCTGCCTTTGGTCAATGTGCAGAGGTGGCCTCAGCACATGGTTACCATCAGGGCATTGGCCTTTCCATACATGGGTCTCCAGTTATTTGTGCCAAGTGCAGTTGGGGAAAAGAATGTGATGGAGCCATTTTTATAAGTAGTTAAAAGAACACTCTGTAGTGTGAAAATGCTTATTACAACGGGAGGTGGAAAATGTGGGACCCAAAGGGCAAGCAGCAGCTCTTACTCTGTCTCGTTTCTTGAATGTAAACCTTTCTTTGTGATTAACAGCTTTTCCAGTCACTCAATGAAAAGTCACTGTCCAATCACCAGTTCTCTAAAAGAGAGGCATGTTGTGTGTGACAATAATTACAGTCAGTACTTGAATGTCAGACACTGGGTTAGGTCCTTCCCATATCTTGGCTCTGGTCTACATAGTAAATCATAAAGATGGGTATTATCACTTCCACATCCCAGATAAGGAACGTGGTACTCATTTATTTCATTCTCCATGACCACTAGTTCTAATAATGGTTTGAGTATCCTTTTGATATGATTGGCTCTCCATCAGTCTGTTGATTTTGTTTAGCCACTGAGTGGCAATGGAGAGCATAGACTGCATCTCCCGTGACAGTCATTTCCTTGGGAACCATAATTTTCCACGTGTCGATTGACAGAAACCAGAGTAAACATGCAGGAAAGACTTAGATGGTTTGGGAGGAACAGCTTTTAACCGACTATAATTTGGGGCTAGTCTGGGAGCTTGGGATCCTCTAAACAGAAGACTTAGTGCTATTGAAGAGTCTAGATCCAGGGGAAATGGATGGAGACTCAAGTTCCAGGCCTCATTCCTAAGTGTATAGACAGCACGCTTGGGTAGCATCTAGGGAAATGCAGCCAAAGAGGTCAGTGCCCTTCCCATGGAAGCCAGCTGCGTTCTTTAAACCCTGTATGTTAGTCATTTTCTTGAAAGGAGCAACAGAGTATAGTGGTTAAGTTGCTAGATCCAAGAGTCCATCCTGCATTTAAATCCTGGCTCCACGCTTACAACCTTTGTGACCTTGAACAGGCTAGACCACCTCTCTGTGCCTCAGTTTTCTCATCTGTAAAATGGAGATAAGGGTTGTCATGAGGCTTAACTATTTTATGTAGTTTAGAACAATATCTGGTACTCAGTAAAGAATCAGTAAATGTTCTCTATTATAATTAAATGTATTAATGAGTATCTCAGAATTTGAAGTTAAACTAGAATCAAATCCAAGATCTATGTCTCAGATACTCTCCTTGGTTAATAAATCATTACCATCACTTATACTTTGACTGAGCAAGTGTGTTTGTGAAATTTCAATAATGGCTGGGCATGGTGCTGTGCACCTATGGTCCCAGCTACTCAGGAGCCTGAAGTGGGGGGATCGCTTAAGCCCAGGAGGTTGAGATCAGCCTGGGCAACATAGTGAGACCATGTCTTTATATATATAGTTATTGATAATTCTATCAATAATTGCTATCATACTATATATAATTCTAATAATATATAGTATATACAGCATGATAGCAATTATTGATAGAATAATATTGACTTGCAGATGACAGTTGGGCACAGCTTTTCAGTATGACTTTCATGACACTATCAACCCAGCATTTGCCCCTAGTTCTTTTCCTTGTGTCCCAAAGGCACTACACCTTCCAGTCACCTGTTGCTATATGACAAAGCATCTGAAAACCTAGTGGCTTAGGACAGCAGTGGGCAAATGTTTTCTGTAAAAGGCCAGAGAATATATATATTTTAGGCTTTGAAGGCCACATATGGTCTTTTTGCATATTTTTCTTCATTTTGTTTTGTTTTATAATCCTTTAAAAGTGTACCAAGCCATACTTACTTAGCTCATGGGCTGTACGAAAACATACAGGCAGATTGCAGGCCAGATTTTACCCACAGGCCATAGTTTGGAGACCTCTGTTTTAAGACCACAGCCTTGATTGATTATTATTATTATTTCTCATGGTTCTAGGAGTTGATTGGCCTTGGCTGGATGATTTTCACTTAGGATCTCTTGTATGGTCACAGTTATATGGTGGCTGGGCAGTCACGTAGAGTCTAAAGTCCTCAGCGCATGGTTAAAGTCATATATAGAAAATCAGGCCGGGTGCAGTGGCTCACACCTGCAATGCCAGTACTTTGGGAAGCGAAGGCGGGCAGATTGCCTGAGGTCAGGAGTTCTAGACCAGCCTGGCCAACATGGTGAAACCTCGTCTCTACTAAAAATACAAAAAAAAATTAGCTGGGTGTAGTGGCATATGCCTATAATCCCAGCTACTTGAGAGCCTGAGGCAGGAGAATTGCTTGAACCTGGGAGACGAAGGTTGCAGTGAGCTGAGATTGTACAGCTGCACTCCAGCCTGGGTGCCTTCAAAAGAAGAAGAGAGAGAGAGAGGAAGAGAGGAAGGGAGGGAGAGAGGAAAGGAGGAAGGGAAGAAGGAAAGAGAAAAGAGAAAATCAGCTGGCTGTTGCTACTTGTTGGCTGGAGCACCCACAGCCCCTCTACCTGGCCTGGACCTCCTCATCTCATGGCACCTGCATTTCAAGTGTGAGCATCTTAAGAGAGTGCTAAAGAGATGCTGCATCTTTTTTCATAACCAGCCTCAGTAGTCACATCATGTCATTTCCAACCTTGTATTTTTCATTGGAACCAGGTCACTAAATCTGACTCATATTTAAGGGAAGGAAAACTAGATTCCATTTCTTGATGGGAGCAGTTTTAGTGAATTTGCAGAAATATTTTAAAAGCACACAGCGTGGAAGCTTTTGGTTCCAGGAACTCTCTGAGATTTTCTGCAACATTGCTGCCATGGTTGGCTTTTGATTTAGCAATGGAGAATATTCACCTCAGAATATCCCCTGATGTCTCAAAATAAACAAGTTCACTCACCCACAAACAGTTGAACAGCAGGTGGTGCTGAGCGATTAGCAGGACAGTGTGCTGTTTTCCCACACATCTTTGTCTTTGAAAACCCTACATTTAAGAACTCATTCTCATGCCAGCATTTCTGGATTTTAAGGAGAATTTGTTACATACATTTGGCATTTTCTTGATCTTGATACGGAATTCACTTGCCCATTGTGGAGGGCAGCCAGTACTCCTATTTGCTGTCTTCAAGGAGTTGGGTTGCAAATAAATCAATATGAACAGAATTGATGGTAAAACAAAACAGGCTGGGTGTGGTGGCTCATGCCTGTAATCCCAGCACTTTGGGAGGCTGAGGCAGGAGAATCACCTGAGGTCAGGAATTCAAGACCAGCCTGGTCAACATGGTGAAACCCCATCTCTACCAAAAATACAAAAATTAGCTGGGCATGGTGGTGGGTACCTGTAATCCTAGCTACTCAGGAGGCTGAGACAAGAGAATTGCTTGAACCCAGGAGGTAGAGGTTGCAGTGAGCCAGGATTGCACCATTGCACTCCAGCCTGGATGACAAGAGTGAAACTCCATCTCAAAAAAAAAAAAAGAGGTTATAAAAACAGAGCAACAACAAAAACTTTTTCCTGATAAAAATATGTCTGTACTGATGTTGACTGATTCTCATTGTTTGGAAAGTTGAGAAAAACCTCACCAAGCCTTTGGAAGTTTGGCAGATCAGTTTCCACTGGTCTCTGAAGAAAGCATGTCAGTCAGAGAGGCATCTTCTTTCTTGTGCAGTGTACTGCTCTAGTTTAAGTGGTCTTCCCACTGCCATGAACTTGTTGCGCCATCATCTTCGTGGAGCCCAAGGGAAAAATTTGGTTCCTTGTTGTTAGCTTGGCTCCAACCGTCTGTCTAAAACTTACAACTCTATGGATTCATTTTTCAAGGATGCTTTATTCCATCCAAATGTGTTGGGATTTTACTATGGACCAAACAATGCGCAGATCTTAGGTATCATTGGAGGGTGGCTCAGCTAACCTATTTCAAGATTGAGACATTTTAGAGGCACCCTGGGAAGCAGGTTGCAGTCTAGTTGCTCTGTTCTTCTTTCCAGCTGCTTTTGTTGCACATCTTTGGGAGAAAGCTAACTGGGGTTGTGCTCATCTGAGATTTGCCTAGAAGGCTTGAGAAAAGAACTGGAGTTAGTACATTTCCCTTTCCCTGACTTTGACTTTTCTCTCATTTTCCCCAGCCTCAGTCACATTTGCATACTCTCTTGGCGAACCTCCCTTTTGCGTCCAGCCACCAGGCTCCTCTTCTGTTTCTGAGGATCCTATCTCATTCTCAGTCAGCTTCTGCAACAGCTAGTTACATTGGTTTTCTAAGCATTGTTTCGTTAGGCAGAAATTCAAAAGAACACTGGCCAAATTGTTTTAATTTAATTGCCTGGTAACCCCATTTGTTTGCATTTTTATTCAAAACCATTTAAATCGCAGGCATATGTTTTTCACACTGTATTCCCAACTACTGTGCTCAAAAAATGATTTCTCTAGTTTGAAATTATTGGATGTATCTACCTTCTTGAACATGCAAATACCCACAGAGAGCTATTAGGCTAGAAAGACTTTTCTAAGGCCAGGCAAACCATTCCTCTGACTACTAACAATTTTCCTCCGCTAACAACAAGAGCAGATCATGGTTCCACCCAGGCAGGTCTAGCGGAAGGGAAGGTGTGCTCTGCTTTGCTGGTTTTGCATCCTGCGAGTTTAGCGTCTGTCACAGCTGAAAGTGCAGGTGGCAGGTGGCTTGTTGAACTCATCAGAGCCAGGTGTTACAACAGTACACGGGGAGTGAGACACAGCTTGTGCCTTCCAGGAGTGCATCAAGGCCGTAGAGAGATGTTTGTGTCTACCCCTGTTTCATATGTTTGAAGACTATTCACACTGACTGTGTTTCTCAGATGTTTCAAAAAGAAAAAAAACAAAACGTTTTCAACTGCAAATAATACTCAAATACCTAGCTCCCTCACTTCCAAAGACACATATGCGTGTAAGGTTTTCCCCTCACCACTGGCCCACTGGACTTCAGATGTCAGCTTTTGATGATCCAGCTGTTACAAGTGTAGAAAAATGGTGCCCTGGGAAGTCCATATGTGAAAGAGAATATTATGGACTGTGCGACCATGTAAATACTTGGAATGGCTAACAGAGAAAGGAGAGTTTTTTAAAAAATAGGGAAAAGACCAGGCAAAACTGAAAGTACCCAATAATGCTCTTAGCTGACGTTCATGGTGGGGACCAGGGATTAGAGAATGATGGACCATTCTTGTCCTCTAAAGGCCTGGAGCCTTGGTCCTAAGTAAAAGCAGACGGCAGAGCATGGGTTCTGATGGCACCACGGTCAGCTTTGTGCCCTTTTCAAGCTAGCAAAGAAAAGGAAGGTATAAGGCAAGAAAGACTCTATTAAAGCTGGGCCACTCCCTTGAGCCACCACTCCAGTTGTGTATCTCCCAACTAGACTTTCCAGTCACATACCTGATGAAGGAGACTACCTGTTCTGCCGCATATGTTCGCTGTCCCATTCCGCAGGAACCCTCAGAAGAGCTGTCTCATCCTGCCCATGTGCTTGGTACCTTCTTTCTGCCATTTTTAAGTTTGCGAAGGACAGCTACAACAATAACCCCTGTTGAAACCATAGAACCCTAGAATAAGGAATCTTATTTATAATCTAATCCTTTTATTCACTTATTCATTTATTTAGAAATAATTTCCTTTTGAGACAGAGTCTCACTCTGTCACCAAGCTGGAGTGTAGTGGCATGATCTCAGCTCACTGCAACCTCTGCCTCCCAGGTTCAAGCAATTCTTCTTCCTCAGCCTCCTGAGTAGCTGGGACTACAGGCGTGCACCACCATGCCCAGCTAATTTTTGTAGTTTTAGTAGAGATGGGGTTTCAGCATGTTGGCCATGATGCTCTCAATCTCTTGATCTCATGATCCACCTGCCTCGGTCTCCCAATTTTAGAAATAGTTTTAAGCTTACAAAGAAATTTCTAGTATATTACAGAGAACCCCTAGATATACTGTTTATCAGTTAGCATTTTGTGCCATTTACTTTGTCATTTTTTTTCCTCTCTCTTTCCCCTTCCCCTCTACACATGTGTATGAATACACATATTTGTTTCTGAACCATTTAGAAGTTGCAAATATCAACTAAATAATTCCTTGTGCCCTAAATACTTGAGCGTGTATTTCCTAGGAAGAAGGACATTCTCTTACATAATCACAATGTGGTTATCAATTTCAGGAAATGTAGCAGTCTACCTGCCATGTTTCAGTTTAGTCAATCAATCCAATCATGTGTTTTATAGCTCTTTCCCCTCACTGCGTGGGGATCCAGCTCCATATGTATTGCATTTCATTGTCATTCATCTGGAACAGTTCCTTACCTCTTCTTTGTCTTACATGTTGCTGACATTGTTGAAACATTGAGATGCCGCGTTTATTTTTCAGATGAAGAGTTAAGGTACTTCCAGAATCACATAGCTAGTTACGGAAGAATCAAGACTAGAAACAGGATATTTGAAACACAGAACAGATATGTTTCAAGTTAAATTTGAAACTAGATGGAGAGCAGTATCGTTTGCCTTTACTAAGTATTTATTAAATTTTCTTCAACTGCTCAGTCATTTACAAACTTAAGAGATCACTGAGGTAGACAATTGTTCACCTGTAGGACCAGTATTTGCTGTCCTAAAAGGGCCTAATGCTCATACCCACAATTAGCAAGAAAATATGATGTTTACCTTGCAATTTTCATTAGACAAATACAACTTTTTGGTGGTTGCATTAGCTAGTCCAGCAAAACCAGCTAATACTTATATCAACACTGCAATTTATTGAAACCATGCAAACTTCAGTGATTAGAAGGGCTAAGATTGGAAACAAAGCCGAGCTTTGCAATCCACGGGCACAGTAGTAGCTTATCAATTTGGAAAGATTAAATCCAGTGGACAGGGGCAAAGTGGTCCTAAGAATTCAGGAATACAGTAGTCTTTTGGCATTCTGTATGAAAAGGAAAATTCCATTCAGTTGCCGTAAGGTGGTGGTGACTGCCGATAGCATATAAGTGGTGTGTGCTCTATGCCTGTGCCTGCACGTATACACATGCGTTAGGAAGAGAGTTGGGAAGGGCAGATGGTTTTTGTTTTTATTTTTCCCATTCTTCTTTTAGCACAGAAGGAGAGGAAACTTGAGAGACTAGACTATACTTTATTGATATCTTGAAAATTTAACTGTGGCATCATAGCTGGCTGTCACCAGTGCCACAGTGGCTACTCTCCTCTGGACTCCTGTTCCACTTCTTTGGCCTCCTGTCCCCTCTGTCCTCTTGCAGAGAATTTTCAGGCAACAGAGTCCCCATTCCTTGTCTCACCCTCTCCAAAGTGGCCTCCTCCTCCTCCCATTGGCAGGAAATCCAGCCAGTTCAGGAGCACTCTCTTGGGGGTGTTGCTCTAACTGTGTTGTTATTATTATTATTATTATTATTATTATTATTATTTTTAAAGACGGGGTTTCACCATGTTGGTCAGGCTGGTCTTGAACTCCCGACCTCAGGTGATCCGCCCGCCTTGGCCTCCAGAGTGCTTGGATTAGCACATCCTCTGCAGTAGGAAAGGGCTAGTTGTGGGAAAGTAGTAGTGGCCATAGTGGTAGTAAGATTAATAGTTATAACTCTCATTTTTGAGTACTTACTATGTAATAAGCACTTTCTATTTGTCAACTCATTTAATCTTTATAACAACCCAAGTGGTGTTCTCATTTTACAAAAGAAACTGAAGCCTAGAGAGATTATGGAACTTGCTAAGATCAGACTCCAGCACCAGTCCCATTGGCCTCTTCTCTCTGTCCAGAGGCTCAGCTCTCTTAGAAGACATTTGCATCTTAATGGCAGCTTCTGTGTGTCTCCTGGGAGCCTCCAGTCAGAGGAGGTGGTGGCAGGGCAGTTAGTTCTACCCAGTGACTAAGGAACCAAGGCTCAGTAACTTATGCAGTTTCTGAGCTAAGAAATTAGTGGCATTGAGCCTTGAACCCAGCTCTGATGATTCTGTTCCACGTGTATCACTCCTCTTTCTAAAGCCAGCCAAAGCTTCCTGTTGCTCTCATAATGAAGCCCACACCTCCACCTTGACTTGTAAGGCCTACCCGAGATGGCTTCTTCACCTCTCCCACTTCATCTTACAACACCCTTCATGCCACTCCTCCCCCTTAAGCCACACTGGTCTTCTTTTAGCTCCTTGAATTTTCCATGATGCTTCCCACTTGACAGCCTTTGTGCATGTAGAACCCTGCCGTATGCCCTGTCTTTTTCTTTCTTTCTTTCTTTGCTTGGGTCACAATGGGCAATTATATGTTTAGCTAATTATTCACATTCTCTGGTAGATTGTGTAAAGAAGGTATTTTTGGTTGGTCCCTTTATCAATAATAACACTGACAAATTCCCGATAGGGGACCTAAAAGCTAAATAACATAGTAAGGGGCAAGACCCTGAGCCAGACAAGGGAAGGACCCAGAGATGAAGGTGTCCTGGCCACTGCCTTTGGAAAGCTTGCCTGCTAGTGAGGAGGGGAGAGCCAGGAGGAAAGGAATAAACTCAGGGGTGACGAGAATTACAAGGGAACTTTTGTTGTGGAGAGACCCATGCTTTGATGGATGGAAAGGGGTTCAGTTGAAAAGAGAAAGTATATTCTAGGCAGAAAGAATACAGAATAAGGCACAAAATTGCCCAAAGATCCAGCAAACCAGAATGGCAAATAGGTTTTTAAATGTGTCATTTCCTTTCATAAGCCTGTAAATAAATGTGGGTACTAGAAGGTAAGCCCTACTAGTTTAGGGGTTTTGGCCCCTTTCATTCCTTGCTGTATTCCTGGCTACTACCAAGTGTCAGGTAGCACTTTAGTAGGTGCTCAGTAATGGTTTATTGAATAAATAAGGTAGGTACTCTCTTCTTGCATTTTACAGATGAGGAAATGCACAAAGAAGTGACATGGTATACAAGTATTAAAGGCAGGACTTTAGGAAAATATGTTTTATACTGATGGGGCTGAAAAAGGGCCTTTAAGGCATAACATGTAGACAAGGTATAAAATAAGCAACTGACAGATTCTATTAAAAATTTTTTAAATAACTTTGCCAAAAATATTAGTATTGAAAGAAAGTATTGGAATGTGTAAAGCTAACTAACAGAATTCAAAAATAGAGTTGATAATATATAAAGAGCATTTAAGAATCAACAGAAAAAAATTAATGTTCCAATAGAAAAGTGGACAGATGCCACAAAGAAGCAGTGCATAAAAGAATAAATAAAAGTAGCCAAATAAAATAACTAATAAAAGATATATGTATAAAATATATATAGTCACTACACATTAAACAAAAATGTAAATATAAACAGTACTGTGTTATTTTAGGTGGATGCTGACAAAATGTGATATTAGTAAATATCTGAGGAAGTAAATATCTGAGGAAGTACTCTTATATATTGGGTGTAAGAATATAAATTGGTATAGTCTTTCTGAAAATCAGTCTAACACTATATTCCAAATTGTAAAAGGAGTCTACTCTTTGATTCAGAATTTTAGCTATTCTAAGTGGATAATCAAACAATTACATCAAAATGTTTTTATAGGGCCACATGTGGTGGTTCATACCTATAATCCCAGAACTTTGGGAGGCCCAAGTTAGTGGACCCCTTAAGCCTAGGAGTTTGAAATCAGCCTGGGCAAAAAGGCAAAACCCTGTCTCTTAAAAAAAAAAAAAAATTGCCCAGGTGTGATGGCATGTACCAAGAGTCTCAGCTACTCGGGTAGCTGAGGTTGAAGGATTGCTTGAACCTGGGAGTTAGAGGCTGCAGTGAGCCATGCCACTGCACCCCTGCCTGGAAGACAGAGCAAGACCCTGTCTCCCCACTGGAAAAAAAAAAGTTTTAACAAGTAATTATCACAGCATTCTTTCTAATATAATGAGAAGTTGGGAAGAATTTGAATGTCTAAGGGATTAGTTAAATTATGATATATCTATAAAACGGATTTCTTTGAAGCCATTACGTATGGTGTAGGGGTTGGCAGGCTATGGCTCAAATGCAAAATTCAGCCTACTTTCTGGTTTTGTTGATAAAGTTTTCTTTGGAACACAGCCACACACACTAATGTATGTACTTTCTATACATGAATTAGTTTATGTAATGTTAGCTGGCATGGCTGCTTTTGTACTGTAATGGCTGAATTGAGTAGTTGCAACAGAGAACAAATGGTCCAGATGCCTGAAATATTTATCATCTGTTCCTTTACAAACAAGTTTGCTGACTCTTGACATATAGCTGTGTTCATTGATGTGGAAAGCTCTCTGTAAAATGTTATTGCATGAAAAAAGCAGGGTACAAATATCACACATAGGTAGTGATCACATCCTTGCATAAAATCATGTGGTGTTAGGAGGGGCAACAAAAAAAGCACCTTAAAGAATGTATTTTTGAGAGAGATATCCTGAATTTTGATCACCAAAATATTCTGGGCTACCTGTAGTTTGTGAGACTTCAGGTGATTTTTTTCCTTAACCTCTGTATATTTTTCTGTAATTCCTAAGTTTTTAAAAGCAATCAAGTTATTATATCTATTTTTTTTTGAGATGGAATCTCACTGCATCACCCAGGCTGAAGTGCAGCGGTACAATGTCAGCTCACTGCACACTCTGCCTCCCAGGTTCAAGCGATTCTCCTGCCTCAGTGACCTGAGTAGCTGGGATTACAGGGACCTGCCACCACACCTGGCTAATATTTGTATTTTTTAGTAGATATGGGGTTTCACCATGTTGGTCAGGCTGGTCTTGAACTGACCTCAGGTGATCAACCCACCTCGGCCTCCCAAAGTGCTGGGATTACAGGCATGAGCCACTGCACCTGTCCCCTGTTTTTCAAACAAAGAACTCGAACTGATAACTTACAAAAGAAGAAATAGAGCTGCTAAGCAGACATAGGGGAACTGTTAAAACCTTGAAAATAATGTAAATTGAATGTGTTTTATCTTTTAAATTAACAAATTTTGAAACTATTTCATACTAGTTCTGAGTTCAGTTAAACTATTCTTTCATAAATTGCTCGTGGCCTTATAAATAGTTATAATTTTGGAAAATATTTGGCAACACTTTAGTACCTTTTAATATACACCTTGAATTTTTGTAACTTTAATGTATACCTTGAAACAGTAATCTCACATTTAGAAATACACACTTTTACGAAATAATTTTAGTTTATGAAAGACTATATGCGCCAAGTTGTCTAAATAGCATAAAATGTCTTTGATTTAAAGCTAAATGTAATTGAACATAAAATCTCACAAATGCTATGTTTACTGCAGTGGCAAAAATATAGAACAATATGGAGTACAAACAAGGGCACAGAACAACTGACATTCTCATGCTTTGCTGGTGGGAATATAAAGCAACCAGTCTGGAAAATAGTTTTTCAGTTTTTTATAAAGTTAAGCATATGTTTACCATATGGCACACAATTCTACCCCTATATGCTTACTCTTGAAAAATCAAAATTTCTGTTCACATATAAATATCTACATGAATATTTATAGCAGCTCTATTCATAATTGTCAAAAGCTGGAAGCAACCCAAATGCTTTTCAGGGGGTAAAAAGACAAACTGTGGTGCAGCTGTAAAGTGGAGTACCACTCAGTAATAACGAGGAGCATGCTACTGATAACCATGACAACTGAATGAATCTTAAAAGCACTATGCTATGTGAAAGAAAGTGGCATTAAAAGCTCACACACTGTATGATTCCGTGTATGTCCTTCGGAAGACAGACCAAAGGATAGAGAGCAAAGTGTTTGCCAAGCGTTAGGGATGGAGGAGGGTGTGGGCAATAAAGGGATAGCATCAGGGAATTTTTTGGCATGATGGACTGTTCTGTATTCTAATTGTAATGGTGTTTGAACAAACCTATAGGCATGTTAAATTCATTCAATGATACACCAAAAAACAGTAAATTTTACTGCATGTTAATAAAAAAATTTTTTAAATTACATAGGAAAATACTGGAAGAGAATGCATGAAAATTACAATATTGTTTGTTTAAGGTGATGGTGTTAAGGATAATTTTCTGTTTTTGTTTCCCCAATGTTACATGAAAAATTATTTCTGTAACTAATATAAACAAACCTATTGAAAGGCTCTAAATTTATAGTGCTATGTAGATTTGAGAAATGAACAAATAGCCCTTCATATGGCAATAATATCTTTTTTTTCTTTTTAATGGAGTCCTGCTCTGTCACCCAGGCTGAAGTCCAGTGGCACAATCTTGGCTCGCTGCAACCTCTGCATCCCAGGTTCAAATGATTCTCATATCTCAGCCTCCCTAGAAGCTGGGATTACAGGTGCAATCCACCACACCCAGTTCATTTTTTAAATTCTAGTAGAGACAGGATTTGACCATGTTGGCCAGGCTGGTTTCAAACTTCTGACCTCAAGTGATCTATTCACCTCAGCCTCCCAAAGTGCTGGGATTACAGGGATAAGCCACCATGCCTGGCCCATATGGCAATAATATCTGAAGACATTGTGCATCTTAGGTCATCAGGAGCAGTTCAAATTGTGTCCAGGAGTCTGTTTATGAAATTAATAAAGCATGCAGTTTACTTTAGGAAGCAGAAATGGAAGCAGTCATGGAATTTTTGCTTTGTTAAAGCTTCTTTTATTTGGAACATTTATTTTTTTAGTATTCTATATTCATCTTTGATGCCAAATAAATGAGATTGTGTTTTAAGGCAATAATAACCTTGTATAAACATGCATTATCTTATTTGTTCTTCAACATCCTCTAACCCCATCACTGAAAGATAAAAATGGTTAGTGTATGGTCTTGTTTGAAAAGAGAAAACTGAGGTACAGAAACATTCTAGTTTAAACACTGGGTAATAAAAATGTTGTTTTCTTTAACTTTTATTCAGGAAGACAGATTGTGCTTTTTTTGTTGCTTGCCAGTAATGATATTTAAGATAATATTATTGTATCTTTTCTTTCAATAATTTCCTGGGCATTATTAGAAATGAAATAAATGTATGGCTTAGGAGAAAAAGTATATGTTTTATTATTGAAAATTTGTAAGTCCTTTGGTTGTAATGAAAGTCTCTCATCTGTTTGGTGTTTCAGGATTTTATATTGCACGCTGATTATACCTATGTATTACATCGAGCCTTTCTTTTCATACATCTTCCTCAACCTACAGCTCATCATCTTGCAGGTCCTTCACCTTTACTGGGGTTATTACATCTTGAAGATGCTCAACAGATGTATATTCATGAAGGTAAGAATTGTCCAAATATTATTGCTCTTAGTGAGTGAATGTCATTGCCAGGTTAATGGTGAGGCCCAGACTGTTGAATGTTCAAGTTAATTCATAGTTTTAAACAGAATTGTTTTTCCTTGATTTGATTAAAATTTTGGTAAAAGAGAGCTAGATTTTTCATAAGTAGGTCTTTAAGGTGCTTTGAAGAAACTGCTTTTATTAGAAAATATTTTGACATTTAAAAAATGTCAAAAATTTAAAAATTCTAAACATTGGTTGCCGCTTGTTTTTATGCTTGAAGAAAATTTTTAAACTTTTGTTTATTGATATGTAATATATGTGCATATTTATACGATATTTTGTACATACATAGAATGTGTAGTCAGGGCATTGTGGTATCCATCATCTTGAGTATTTATCATCTCTAAGTGTCGGGAACATTTGAAGTCCTCTCTTCCAGCTATTTTGAAATACACAGTGTATTGTTTTAACTACAGACACCTGCTACCAAACATTAGAACTTGTTCCTTTTATCTAACTGTAAGCTTTTACCTATTACCCAACCTCTTTTCATCTTCTCCCCAACCCCACCAACACACCATTCCACCTAGAGTCTATCATTCTACTCTTTGATATATTGATTTCTTTTCCTTTGGATAAATATCCAGTAGTGAGCTTGCTGGGTCATATGGTAATTCTACATTTAGTTTTTGAGAAATCTGCATACTGTTTTCCATAGAGATTGTACTAATTTATGTTCCCACAAACAGTGTATCAGAATTCTCTCTCCTTTTCATTCTCACAGCATCTATCATTCACTTTTTGTCTTTTTAATAATAACAGTTTTAACTGGGGTGAGGTGATATCTCAGTGTGGTTTTGACTTGCATATTTCCCTGATGATTAGCGACATTGAGCATTTTTTCATATAACTTCTGGCCATTGTATGTTTTTTCTTCAGAAATATTTATTCATGTCCTTTGCCCCTTTTTAATGTAATTATTATTATTCTTTGTTGTTGTTGTTGTTCTTGTTTTACTGTTGAGCCGTTTGAGTTTCCTGTATAGTCTGGATGTTAGTCACTTATGAGATGAATAATTTGCAAATATTTTTTCCCTTTCAACAGGTTGTCTCCTCAGTATGTTGATTGTTTCCTTTGCTGAGCAGAAGCTTCTTAGTTTAATATAGCCCCATTTTTCTATTTTTGTTTTTGTTGCCTGTGCTTTTGAGGTCGTAGCCATTGAATCTTTGCCTAGATCAATGCTCTGAAGTATTTCCCTGAAATACTTCCCTGATGTATTCTTCAAGTAGTTTTATGTTTTTGGGGTCTTATGTTTAAGTCTGTCATCTATCTTGAGTTAACTTTTGTGTATGATGAGAGATAGAGGTCTAGTTTCAAGCTTCTGTATGTGGATATCCAATTTTCCCCACACCATTTATTGAAGAAAGTGTCCTTTTCCCCAATGTATGTATGCATTTTCTTTATTTCTGTGAAAAATGGCATTGGTATCTTTTTTTTTTTTTTTTTTTTTACCGTTTGTTGCGCGTTCTTAAAGGCTTTAATGCAGTGGCATTTTTATTAATAATTGCTGCCGCAAAAACCCCGGATCAAACAATCCTCCCACTTCAGCTTCTCGAGGTAGCTGGGACTAAAGGCACATGCCACCACACTTTGCTAATTTTTAAAAATTTTTGTAGCAATGGGGTCTCTATGTTTTCCAGGCTGGTCTCAAACTCCTGGGCTCAAGTGATCCTCTTGCCTCGGCCTCCCAAGTGCTGGAATTACAGGTGTGAGCTGCTATGCCTGGCCAACATTGCTATCTTGATAGGGATTGGATTGAATCTGTAGATTGCTTTGAGCAGTCTGGTCATTTTAATTATATTAATTTTTCTAATCCATGAGAATGGGCTGGCTTTTCATTTGTTTATATCCTCTTCAATTCTTAAAAATCAGTGTTTCATAGTTTTTCTTGTAGAGGTCTTTTACCTCCTTGGTTAAATTTATTCCTAGGTATTTTTGCAGTTATTGTAAATGGGATTGCCTTATTGAATTCTTTTTCAGCTAGTGTGTTGTTCATAGGTAGACACACTTTTTTTTATGTTGAATTTGTATTCTGTAACTTTACTGAATTTATTTATTAGATCTAAGGCTTTTTTGAAGTCTTTAGGTGTTTCTAAATATAAGATCATGCCATCTGCAAAGAGGGACAATTTTACATCCTCTTTTCTAATTTGGATGCCTTTTATTTCTGTCTCTTGCCTGATTGCTCTGAGTTTGACATCCAGTACTATGTTGAATAGGAGTAGCAAAGTGAACATCTTTGTTTTGTTCTAGTTTTTAAAGGAAAGGCAAAGCCTTTCCCCATTTACTGTGATGTTAGCTATGAATTAGTCATATATGGCCTTCATTATGTTCAGATATGTTCCTTCTATGACTAGTTTATTGAGAGTTTTTATCATAAAAGGATGCTGAATTTTATGAAGTGGTTTTTCTGTGTCTATTGAGATGATCATACAGATTTTGTTCTACATTCTGTCGATGTAATGTATCACATTTATTTATTTGTTTATACTGAACCAACCTTGCATCCCTGGGATGAATCTCGCTTGGTCATGGTACATTATCCTTTTGATGTACTGTTAGATTTGTCTTGCTAGTATTTTGTTGAGAATTTTTATGTCTATATTCATCAGGGATATTGGGTTGTAGTGTTTTTATGTTGTTGGGTCCTTATGTTGGATAGGGTAACCTGTCCTTAGGACACTTGTAAATGCATGATGACTCTACTACTAAGGCAGTGGGGTCACTGCCAGTGGCTTGCAGCTTGGCCCTGGTAGTGGCATCCAACAGTGGGGCCCATAAATATGTGTGATGGCTCTACTGATGGGGTTATCAGAGCCACGGTCAATGGTTCATGCTTCAGCCCTGGTGGCAATGGCCAGCCACAGCAGTGCGCACACATGGGGGATGTCAATGGGGATCCAGTAGTGTGAAGATGCAGGGACCGTTGTGCTTCAGCACAGGCTGCAGTTTGGCAGAGGCTAGGCTCTCAAAATGACACTGTGCTGTAGCTGCTTAGGACTCAGCGGGTGTGTAGGACCTCGTGTGCACTCCTTCTATGGAGCAATGCTTTCGTGTCAACTCTAGGCAGCTCTCTCTGTTAGTCTTACGGCCCATAAGAGTTGAGGGGCTCTCCTGTGGCTAGGATTGCAGGAGTCCAACATGGGCATGGGGACCATTGGGATCTCTTTCTTACCCTTTTCCCACATTGGGGAGTGTCTCCAGGTTCCCAGATGAGCAGACAGTCTTGGCTTCCCTTTCCTTTTTGGCCTTAAGTGTTTCCTGTCACTTCTCTGTTGAATTGTATTATTCTCTTAGAGGATCTGTTCAAAATGTGATTATCTACTGGCTGTTTGGTTTCTCTGTGCAGGGGGCGTGTACCAGATGCCCCTAGTTGTTCCTGATTGCTGCTTTTTAAAGAATCCCCTAATGAGTCGAAATTTGCTCTAGTTTTGGACAACCTTTATGATGATCATTGAATAATACTTCAGAGGCTTGTGTTTATTTGTATCGAATATCCAAATTGCACATAATGCTCTCCCCCTGAGCTTGCTTGTTCCTACTCTCTAAAACACTGTCCATCATTTTACTACACTTTGTTTCTGAAAACATCTTCTCTAAATAGTAACAAATTGATTAGACTATTGATTCGACCTTTTAGACTATTGAAGGTTTTTTGTGTTGTTTTGAATTAGGTTCTGTGCTTTAATTCTGGGACGCAGTGATGGAAAGAGAACAGAGATGAGTAAGATAATCCCTGACTTTAGGGAAATAGCCCACCATCTACCGGGGGAATGTTCGCCTATTGGCAACTAACCGTAACATACAGAATGTTCTGTGTTACATACAGGCCCCAGAGACTTGCTATGGGAGAAAAGATAAAAAGAGAAATTAACTCAAGGGAACAGGAAGTGTTTCACTGAGTCATGGAGTTTGAATTGAGCCTTTAAAGTAATTGAAAATGATCACATTCCTGCTTTGTGTTGAAATCATACATTTAAGTGTTGATGAAAAGAGTCAAACTCTGGAAAATATTTGAACAGATTTATCTTGAGCCAAACACGAGTGACCAGTGGCCCATGACACAGCCCCAGGAGATCCTGAGAACATATGTGGTCGGGCTACAACTTGGTTTTAGACATTTTAGGGAGATAGAAGTCATCAGTCAATACGTGTAAGGTGTACATTGCTTTGGTCTTTAAAGGCAAGACAACGGGAAGGGGGGAGCGTCACAGGCAGACTCAAAGATTTTTCTGATTGGCAATTGGTTGAAAGAGTTATTAGGTAACTCTTTAGATAAGAGCTGAAATCAATAGAAAGGAATGTCTGGATTAAGATAAGGGGTTGTGGAGACCAAGGTTTCATCATGCAGATGAAGCCTCCAGGTGGCTGACTTCAGTGCTCATATACTTTGTGCAAAATATGTTTTGGAGTAAAATAATTCAGTTTCTTTCAGGGGCTGCTACCTATCATGTGATGCTATGCTAGAGTCAGGCTGGAACTTGGTGTCTTATTGCTACATAAGTCAGTCTTAAGATCTCTGTTTTAATGTTATTGATGGTCAGCTGTGCCTGGATTGCAAAGGAACGAGGGTGCATAATGAGCTGTGTCTGACTCTCATTTTCTGGTTCCTTGAGTTATCTTCAGTTTTTATCTTTTCTTCTATAGCAAGTCTCTGGGGCCTGTATGTAACACAGGATATTCTGTATGTTATAGTTAGTTGCCAGCCGCCTGATGGACCCCCTCTAAGCCAAGGGTATTTCTCTTAGAATTTTATTTTTGGATTACATAAGGGAGTTTTAATTAAGGGTCTTTCAAGTTGAAAGTTACTGCTGGCTCACTTTTAGGTGTTACTATCCGTGTATAATACAGCGCTATATCATCAGATTGAGTGACTTGTGTGTACCAAGGATGCTGGCAGTTAGTTTGATAAGCTTGTTTTAAAATCAACTCTTTGATTACTTCATTTTCCAATTTGAGTAAATGTGTCTCAAAGATCATTGAAGAGTTGACAAAGGAAATGGAAGTTGACATAATTGACCTGTGAGTTTTCTGCCATCTCTTAGCTGCTAGATCTTGACAGAGGTATGGGAAATTGGGCCACATCTGGATTAATCTAAGAAAAAAAAACAAAAACAAAAACCCTGAGAACTTTCTTCTTTAACTAAATTACTGATGACCTTGTTTTCCTGAGAGCCAACTTTTCCCCTTAAAGTTATCGTGCCAAGAAAAAAACTTTCATTGAATGGTTCTAGTTTATTAAAGTTCTAAATAGCTTTTCTATGATCTCTGAAAAAGTTGTCTTATCTCTAAGTGACTGATAAAGTTGAAGTAACTGAGGTAAGTTAAATAAGAACTCGAGCAGTTACACAATTTGCACATGCAGTAGTTGGTGTGAAGGAAAAAGGCCCTGAACTGAGCCTGTAATGATTGGGCCCAGCCTTCCAGAAGCTCCTGTCCCTATGTAGAAACAGTTCCCTTATTAACTGGTGAGAGACAATAATTACAGGCTTGGAAGGGATCTGGGGGAGTGAAGCTTGGAAAACAGAAGATACCCTAGTTTCATTGTGATTTTCCTGTGTCTGATCCCTAATGGGTAATGCCAGGCCTGATTAGAAACCCAGCAGTTTGGGGAGCTGTGGACAAGAATTCCTGATTTCTCATGTTGTACTTTGGAAAAGCTGTTTCCAATTGCAGCTTGACAGGAGTTGTGGAGCCCCCACAGCCGTGATCCTTGTAGTTTGTGTGACTTCAGCTGGCTTGCGTGTGTACTCTGCTTTCCACACCAGTGGCAAAACTGGCTGTAAAATCAGCTTATTCCTCCAAAGCCATAAAGCCTCCTTTTAAAGAACAATATTTGAAGGCATAGTTGCATTGCAAAGGGGAGGAGAGGGCTAGAGGCTGGAGTTAAAATTCTTAGAGGAACAACAAACAAATCCGTTTCAACTCAACTTAATAAGCATTTAGCATTTAATGCATTTAATTGTTACTATGGCGACAAATTCTTGGATACTTTAAAAATGAAATTGCAGACGTTCCTAGGTCTCCAAAAATGTCTTTTAAATCTTGTAACAGAGATTGCAAATTTGTCCCTTCAGTTCCTTACACATGGAAAGCTCTCAGTAACTTTATGCAGAGGATAAGAAATTGGGAAAAGAAACCACTCTTTTTTGGGTGGCAGGTTACAAAATAATGCGCTAATCGTACTTGATCTCCATGGATTTTCATGGCAGACTCAAAAAAAGGTGATTGTACTTCTAAAAATAGCATTTTTGGTAATAGTCTTATTTAGTCATCTTATGTTTCCTAAACAATAAGGTCATTGCATTTGATGAATGACAACCTTCCACTATTTGCTTTTGCTCTTGAATGTCTTAAAATAAAAATATCACTGTAATTTCAGGACTCTAACAGATATGGACCCTGCTTAGCAGGCATCCCGCTGCTTGAGAACATGGCTTGGCACTGAAACATGTCTAGTTCCTATAAAATGGCTGATTTTGTGATGAGCCACCAGCCCATACGTTACGTCAGAAAATATGACAGGCTGACATTCATCTTGTCATTTGCTTTGCTAACTTGAGAAGTGGTTTGAGAGGAAATTAGAAGGAACATAGTATGCTTTTGTTTCATATTACTTAAGAAAACTTGATCATCCTTAAGCTTGTATTCTCTTCTTTCTAAATATCATCCTGTGTCCTGGCCAACTCAGGCATGTCTCTGTGACACCTTGTGCTGGTGAATAATCAAGATGTGTGGGGGAACTGTAGCGTGCAGCCATGAAAGGCAGGATGGAGGAACTAGCCCCTTGGCAACCTGCCCCAGCCATCTGCAACTCAACAGGCAGGATGTCTGAAGTTCATAGAATGACACTTCACATACACTGAACTGTTTTAGCTAAAGAAAGGGACACTCTCATAAACATGAGGAAACTGAAGACGAGACCAAGTTCACCCGGTAATTTCATGGCAAAGAGAAGACTAGAACTTGAATCTCTTAACTTGTAACACTTCACCTTTAAATTTTTTCTTTATTTGAATGAAGGGAAGAAAATTAATAACTAGAAATAACCAGAAAATTAATTTAAAATACTTGTATAGAGTTACAAAATAGTGAGTATTCAAACATTTTCAATAAATAAATAAATATATATATGTGTGTGTGTGTGCACTTTAGAATTCTGCAGTTTAGAATATATACATGCACACACGCATCCACTATATACTCACAAAAATTTCAAACATTAAGAATAAATAGTGAATACAGGCCGGGTGCAGTGGCTCATATCTGTAATACCAGCACTTTGGGAGGCTGAGGCAGGAGGATCAGCTGAGGTCAGGAGTTTGAGACCAGCGTGGCCAATGTGGTGAAACCCCATCTCTACTAAAAATACAAAAGTTAGCCAGGTGTGGTGGTGCGCACCTGTAATCCCAGCCATTTGGGAGGCTGAAGTGGAAGAATTACTTGAATCCAGGAGGTGGAGGTTGCAATGAGCCGAGATCACTCCGCACCAGCCTGCGCTCCGCACCAGCCTGGGAGACACGGTGAGACTCCATCTCAAAAAAAAAAAAAAGTACATAATCCAATTGATAAGTAATCAAGATCATAGATTAAAATGTAGCATAAATCCTTTAACTTACTTTTGAATTTTTTAAAGCATAAGAAAGTATTTTGTGCATTTAAAAAAATCTCAGATCACTTCCAAGTAAAGCACTTAGATAGCTCAGAGTACAGGTTCTGTGTAGATTCAAACCTCAGCTCTCCCATTCACTGGCAGTGTGGTCTTGGGTATATTACTTCATTCACTGCCTTGGTTTCCTCACCTGTAAAATGGGGATAATGATATTAGTACCTGCATTGAAGGATAAAGCCCTTAGAACAGTGGGTGGCACATAATAAGCACATGATTGATGTTAGTGATCACATTGTCATGATCAATATGATCACTATTACTATTTCAGCAGGTTCTTTCTTCCAAACTGCAGAGACCCTGTGAATGAGTCATTGTCGGGCAGTTGGGCCTCAGCAAGCCTCTTCGTTTTGCTCCATCAAACAGTGCTGCCTCTGACACTGTGAGTCCTTGACCTGCAAGCAAAGGCTCCAGCGACAGTTTTCTAAGCTGTCTTCTGCCAGTTGCCTTTCATGACTCACATTGCAGGTGATCATTTTTGACACATTCTCTAAGACATCAACATGTTAGGGAGGAAAGACAAAGTCTGTAACATCCAAGAAGCCTCGAAGTCTATTTTGCTAGCAGATAAGAATGAATGTAAAACTGCACTTTGCTGAACAATAATTTATAAAAATACCACAAAGACTGATTGTTGAAATAAAGTATCATAGAAATGCTATCAACTTATATTTTTATATTTCTGAATATTTATGTGGATTAACTAGCTTGGCAATTTATTCAAGGAACAGCGTAATTTGTAAACTTGTAATGATAAAAATAACTGTGCTAAGTTGCTTGGCTTCAAGAATTTTAAATCTGAATGTTCTTCCACACTATATATTTAGCTCAGCAACAAAATGGAATTCCCATATAATTTTAGAACTGGAAGAGGCCACTGATGTCTACGAAGACATCATTAATGTCTAGGAAGACACCGTGGCTCCTGTCTGCAAGGCCTTGCTATCATATTGCGGTTTGCCACGGATGTCCACATATGTGAATTCCTGCTGATCTTTAGTCTCATGGTGACTCTGTGGAACAGCTGCTGTCATCCTTCTAAGAACGAGGGAGAATGAAGAAGTTACATGACTTGCCTAATGTCACACAGCAGGATTCACCCCCATGAAGCTTGATGCTTCAGAACCCATGTTGCAAATACGGAGCTCTTCTGCTTCCCCAGAGGTTTTGTATTTGTGAACATACATCCTCAAAACATAACTAATACATATAAATACTTCCTGTGTGTGCATTTAGTGTGGCTTATGCTCAGCTCTCATGAATTTCTTTCTCTCTCTCTCCCTCCCTCCCTTCTCTCTCTCCCTCCCTCCCTTCTCTCTCTCCCTCCCTCCCTTCTCTCTCTCTCTCTCTCTCTCTCTCTCTTCACTGCAACCTCTGCCTCCCAGGTTCAAGTGATTCTCCTGCCTTAGCCTCCTGAATAGCTGGGATTACAGGTGTGCATCATCATACCTGGCTAATTTTTATATTTTTAGCAGAGATGGGGTTTCACCATGTTGGCCAGGCTGGTCTCAGACTCCTGAGCTCAAGTGATCAAGTGGTCCAGCTACCTCAGCCTCGCAAGTTGCTGGGATTACAGGTGTGAGCCACTGCGCTGGCCTCTCGTGAATTTCATAATGGTATCTTCTACCTTGTTCAGTCTTGCTCAGTGTTTTTTATCATCACTTTACAAGTAATTGAATTAATTACAGGTAATTGATTAACAAGTAATCAATGTATTAATGAATTAATTTCACAAAGGGCACTCTAGAGAATCTCATTAATGGTATCCCCATGAGGGGATTTTTCTGTCTTAAAACAATCATAAGCCTGAGTTTTTATAATGGGTAGAGCTGTTTATAAGAAGCTGAAGTTGAATAGGCAGCCATCTGCATGGCTCAAAGGTAATAAAAGCAAGAAAATGTTCTGTGAGTGGGAAGCAGGGCCCATGGATAAACTGGCCTCTTCCAAGGTCTCCTGACCTCATAGAAGTACTTTGTCTTTGACTGGGAGGTCTCCAGGTTAGACCCACAGGTATAACACAGGCACCCAGATGAGAGCTCAGAGGACCCAACCACACATTTGCACTCTGAGATGGAAGCAGCACCAAACTGAAAAAAAGGGTTCCTCTGCCAGTTGATGAAAAGTGGAGGCTCAGAGGGGTAAAGGGGCTTCTGAAGGTCTTGCAAAACAGTGACCTAGTTTTCAGTTAGATATCTTTTCCCTGTACCAGGACAACATTGTTCAGACATTTCCTTTTTTTTTTTTTTTAATTTTTTTGAGACAGTCTCACTCTGTCACCCAGGCTGGAGTGCAGTGGTACCATCTCTGCTCACTACAACCTCCACCTCCTGGGCTCAAGTGATCCTCCCACCTCAGCCTCCCAAGTAGCTGGAACCACAGGCATGCGCCACCACACCTGGCCAGTTTTTGTATTTTTTGTAGAGATGGTGTTTTGACATGTTGCCCCGGCTAGTTTCAACTTCTGGGCTCAAGCAATCTGCCTGCCTTGGCCTCCCAAAGTGCTAAGATTACGGGTGTGAGCCACTGCACCCGGCCCAGACATTTTCTTATACTGGGATATTTGATATATTTTTCAAGCTATTTGGAAAGTCTTCTATCTTCTTTTCCTAAAGTGATGCCGCTTCCTCTAGGATTGTCATGATTACCACATTTAGATGCTGCAGTATCTGTCTCTGTTGCTGATGACAACAGCATGTCTTCTTTTGAGAAGTGCCTGTTCCTAGCCCTCACCCACTTTTTGATGGGGTTGTGTGTTTTTTTTCTTGTAAGTTTCTTTAAGTTCCTTGTAGATTCTGGATATTAGCCCTTTGTCAGATGGATAGATTGCAAAATTTATCTCCCATTCTGTAGGTTGCCTGTTCACTCTGATGATAGTTTCTTTTGCTGTGCAGAAGTTCATTAGTTTAATTAGATCCCATTTGTCAATTTTGGCTTTTGTTGCCGTTGCTTTTGGTGTTTTAGTCATGAAGTCTTTGCCCATGCCTATGTCCTGAATGGCATTACCTAGGTTTTCTCCTAGGGCTTTTATGGTTTTAAGTTTTACGTTTAAGTCTTTAATCCATCTTGAGTTAATTTTTGTATAAGGTGTAAGGAAGAGGTCCAGTTTCTTCTGCTTATGGCGAGGCAGTGTAAAACAACCTTTTATTGCAGTTTTCTTTAGTACCCTCTGTTTCCTCAAAGAGGTTCTAGCTGCTGACATCTGTTTCCAACAGCAAAACTTTCTTCCCTGCAATCACCCAGGACTGACTTAGTTACACGAGAGATCTTCCATCCTCACTTTATCACACGTTAGCTCCAGTGTGCTAAATTTTTTGCTTGATATCTTTTCTGGCAATGGTTTTCAAAATGCTAGTTCTTTGGAAGTGCTGGGCTACCCTAGTCAACTGGCCAACAGGAAGTCAATGGAGGCAGCTGCAAATGAAAGGGCTTGTTAAGATGAGAGCTGCTTTCTGAGAGCATGGCATTGCTATCTGTGGGGTTCCAATCCTGCTTCTCTTTTTTCTGTCCGAAATGTAGACTGTGATGTCCCCAGAACCACAGACCGTGTCTTGATAAAGTTGGAAAAAAGGGTGAGGGAGGGGGAAGAACCAAGTACAAATCCCTTGTTCCCATGATTTTAAACATCATTTCCCAAAATGAAGTGAATTTTTATACAATCCTGAAAGGAACAGATAGTCTCCTTTTTATTCGTAGAGAAACAGACACACACACACAGATGTCTTAAATGGAATCCGAACTTTAGACTGGGGCATAGGCACAGTTCGAGCCCTGTTAATAAATTTGCACATTCGCAGCAGGATGTGAGAGTTTTATTAATGGGCCTTTGGGCCAGAGAGCTTGGTAAAGACAGGTGTAGGAAGGCCCCATGCTGGCCAGCACTGTCCCTGCTAATCTCCCACTGTTTTCTGTGGCCACATCCTCTCTGTGGCCATCTCCCCACCCCTGCTACCTAAGTCTCAGAGGAGAGCTTTGTGTGACACAAAAGAAACCTTATTCCTGAACATTCATTCAGTGTGTAGATGTGGGTAAAAGAAACTCGTTTTTCAAACATTTTCATTTTGATTTATCATGTGGGCTTTAGTGCCTGAGTGATTTATGATGCAGATGGCTTGATCTGTGCTCTGATTTGGGAACAGCACGCATGCCATCTGTGGAACTCTGGACTCTCAAAGGGGCTATGTTCTTCAAAGGATGTCTCCTTGCCACATGTGGCGGTCCCAGGAGGTCCTGAGCCGCGCAATCCTGGGCATGTACTCTTCATGTGGATCCATGGCCCATGAGCTGGATGTCTGACCTAAGACATCATGGAATGCCTGTCCTTTCCAATGGGCCTCGGCCTCAAAATTCCTCCAAGCAACTGGCATACTTCTGGGACGTCTTCAGTATGAGCCTGGAAACATGGTAATATCTTTCAAAGTAATGGAACTGCCTCTGCCGAGTCATCCCGCTGGGTTGGAAACCCAGATTGGCTCCCAGAGCTCTCCACAGAGGCCTGACTGCATTGAGGTCAGAACAGGCCCTACATGGGAGCTACAGTGGGCAGCCAGCTGTTTAATGCTTGGATGGTAGCTTCTGAACTCACCTGCACGCAAGACAGTATGAAGAACGTGGAGAAAGCCCAGGCTCCAAAAGGGCCCCAGGATCATGGCTGTCCAGAGGAAGAGAGTAGTGAGGGGGGATAAAAGTCAGCAAGGCTGTAGCGAACGCCTGAGGTAAGCTTTGCCCACTTTGAAGCTTTCTGTTGCTGTTTGTTCCTGCCATATCACTTGAGAATATTTGTGTACGTGTGCATACGTGTGTGTGTGTGTGTGTGCGCGGGCATGGACATGCATACGCAGGAGGATCTGGGAATACCCTGGGCTTCCACACCTGTGAGGGAGTGAGGGGAGATGAGCTGGGAAAAGGGAGAAGCTGAACTCTGATGTGGCTGCAATCAAGGCCTCCACCAACCCTACAGAGAGCTCTAGAGCTGGGTGGCCCTTCAGAGATGACCCAGGTGAGGCAAGCGGGCTAAGTCTCTGCATTTGGACATTAACCTGTTACTGGTTATGGGCTGCCATCTAGAGAGGGGCGTTTGTATATACTTTTTCTTCTCCTTATAGATAGTCTGAACAGTGTTCTTTGTATCCTAGGAAACCCGAAGGCATGTGTTCATGTTGATTCTATAGCTGTTTGGGGAGAATGGGGGGAAATTTGTAATCATGCTACCACCATTGTTCTTCAGCCCCAGAAGTCCTCAAGTCATTTGCAAACTTAGGTACTTGAACTATTTTTCATAACACATTTCATACCACATACCTTGCAAGTGACCTTGATGATGTCTCAGTTATGGAGAGCTCCGCAGGGCAGCACAGAACCACATGGTAGCTCCTTAGATACCAGGCATCATGCCCTACCAGCACTTCCATGAGTCTGTTTGTGCAGGCTAAATACATACAATTCTTTCGAACATACCTCCTAAGATATGCTATGGAGTCTTTTCACCTCCCTCATCACTCTCCTGTTCCATTTTACCCAGACTATTTAAATGTTATACCTAGAAGTCAGCCCAGTTTTCTAGATATCATCTGACTAATACAAAATCAAGCAAGTCTGTTTCCTCTGTTTTTCCAAAAACTCTGCTTCTACTGCTGTAGCTTAGTTTTGTATTCTGTTGCTGTTGGCCACATTATGCTGTTAATTCATCCTGAGCTTGGAATTGACTAAGCCTCCATGTCTTCACATGAACTATTGTTAAGCAGCACTTCCTCCACTGGGGAATTGTCTGGTGCTGGCGGTGATTTTTTGTTTTTTTTGGAAGTTATCTTCATTTTTGTTAAACTTCATTTTTCTTAATCAGGTTGTCATTCCAGCCTTTTTAAGAATGGGAAAGCCTGACATTTGGTGACAGGTGGTTAAATGATTCTAATGACCTTTTGTTTAAAGGCCTATTGAAGCCAGGAGTGGTGGTACATGTTTGTGGTCCTAGCTATTTGGGAGGCTGAGGCAGGAGGTTTGCTTGAGCCTAGGAAGTCGAGGCTTCAGTGAGCTATGATTGCGCTACCTGCACAATCTAGCCTGGAAACAGAATGAGACCCTGTCTCTTAAAAAAAAAAAAAAAAAGAAAGAAAGAAGAAAACCTATTAAAGGAATTTAGGAGTATTCTGTAGAAGCCAGCTCATGAAAAAGACCCAATTATTTTGTTTGACATGTATTTGAATCAGAGAAGGGTTATAATTATACTGAAGGCTAATATACAAGAATATATACTACTCACACCCTTAGGATGGTCTCCCAGAATTCCAGAGTTTTGCTTCAGATCAACTCATGACTGCTGTGTTGCTAGCTATGTTGATTATAGCTAACTAGAGTGGTTTGCAGAGCGTTAACAGAAAAATACAGCCAGTCCCCAACACAGACCAGTTAAATCTATGGAGGTGAGATCCAGACTTTGGAATTTTTGACAGCCCTCTTCTTCCCCTAAATGATCCCAGTTTGCATCCTAGGCTGACATCTACTAGATTAAGTAGAGAAAACCAGCTGTGTGTGTCTTCTCCGCCACTGGAAAAGTGTCCACAGTACCCCTCCATTTACTGGGTCTGTTTTTTCAAAAGCAGGGATCACTATACTATTCCCCAGATTTGTAAAGTCAGTTTGCATGATCTCAACAAACGCTCTCATCTTGAAAAGTTAACAAAAGTAATAGACTTTTGTGTTACACTGATGTTCTGCACTAAAAGAAAATAAAAGCTGATCAAAATTCAAACTTGAAAGTAAGCACATTGAGATTCTTTCTTTCGTAGAAAAACGGAATTCTTTAGATAGCACATTTTTCTGGAGAATCAAAAACACAATTTATTTTATAAAATGATTATTTTTTAAAAACCATTTATTATATAAAAAGACACATACTTGTAATTTTATGTTGCCTTTCTGGACTGAAAAGTTACTTGTGAAATACAGAGACGACAGAAATCAAAGTTATTTGAAAGCATGGAATTTTAGAAGTTGAAAGACCCTTAGGTGACCCTCTGCTGCAACTTTTTCTTTTCACAAAGAGCAGCCATCCAGAGAGGGTTTGTGGTCTAACAGACAACCATCCTGTCCCAAGTGTGGTTGGACTATCAGCCCAGGTAGAGTCCAGAGACTGCTAGAAATACAATATCTCAGGCCCCACCAGTGACCGCCAGCATGAGAATCTGCAGTTTACCAAGAACCCTGGGTGATTTGCATGCACGTTACAGTTTGGGAAGCATTGGTCTAGAAAATTCGTATTCCAGACAACTGAAAGGAAAACAGCCATGTGTAGCCAGAGTTCACAGCACTCAATTTAAATTTAATACCACTGCCCTGAAGAGGGAAAAAAGAGGAAAAACTCAATTGCTTTTTTCTGTGACCTTGTCAACTTAGATAATTAGAACTAATATAACAAAAAGGAATGTACTTTGCTAGTAGTTCAGAAAATTGAACTCTGACTGAATGTGTTTTTTTCTTACAGTGAAAGCTAAAAATTTGCTTTCAAAACAGCATAAAATGCTTATTATATAGCTCTTTGTTTCGTTGCCAACTGCGGATTTAGATGTGGAGTCATTCAGAAAGCAGTAGGACGTTATGAGTAATTCACAATCTTCTGGGCTTTTGACATTTCTGCAAAGCCACAGATTCCCAAGCACAGCATTTAGTTACAGCACTTCAAAAACACAACACTATGATTTTATGGAAGCTGTAGTGCAGATGTCATTCCCAGAGGTGTATGGAAATACTGTGGGCAAAGATTATTCATTTAATTAAAACGAGCGTTTTATCCTATTAGCATTAGAATGTATTTTTTTTTCTCATTGCCAACTTTTTTGTTTTTGTTTTTTGGTCATTCTTGCTATCATTTATGAGGAATACAGATGAAGGCCAGGTGAATTATGTTTAAGCATTGTTTAAGCATGTGCATACACACAGACACACAGACACACACATACACATACACACAAAAATATTAAAATATATGAAAAACATTATACCAAAAATAAAGCCCAAAGTGTAGACATCCAGATTTGACTTTAAGCTTATTGTGCTCACCTTTTTTTTTTTTTTTTTTTTTGGTGGTGGTGATGAAAGTGATGGGAAGTTGTGTATTGATACCGGTTGTGTCACATATATTGTACAATACAGGATGATGGCTGTGGATAGGAATATGTTTATTAAAGAAACAGGATGGCGAAGGTTTTCCGTGCCACGTCATATGAGGACCAACTGAAGGATGTGGGAATATTTAGCTTGCAGAGGAGTTCGCTATCTTTAAATGTCTGAAAAATTTACTAATGTTTGAAGGGAGTACACCGACTTCTTTTGACTAGTACTAAGGGGGAATGCGTGGAGCTCCAAGGAGGCAGAGATCAGCCCCATAGATAAAAGGAAGCAGGTAGTGAGTTACTGCAGGGGCACAGGCAGGGGTGTGCATCTTCTGCTAGGGTTATTGTAAAAAGGTTATCAGCATCAAACAGAAACTGGATTAGATGACCTTCAAGATCCCTTTCAAACCTGGCTGTCTATAGATACTGCGCTTTCTTACGTAATACCCCTCTACATCTTAGAGCTACTCCGATGACCCAGGTCTCCAGTGTTTCCCTCCTGGACTGTGACCTCAGCCTCCCAACTATACCAGCTGGGCTCCCTCCAGCCATTTCCACACAGTGGCAGAGAGCGCTGCTATAGAAACCAGCTCTCCAAGAGCAGAAGCTCGCCGAGGACAAACGCCTTGTCTGTTTGCTCACTGATACACTCCTTACATCCAAAATAGTGCTACAAAGTGGCTTCTAGTTGGGTTTAGAGATGAATTGGAATTTCTGACCATGACCTTTGAAATTCATTATCTGATCTGTGCTTACTCCAGGCCTCACCTGGAGTCAGGCTCGGCCTTTCTCAGCACTCATTAGCTATGTTGGCCTTGCTGATCGCCAAGCATGGCAAGGTTCCCCTTTCTCAGGGCCTCTGCACACTGCATTTCTTCTTGAAATGTTGTTTATTCCACTCTTCTCCAGCTACTCCTATTAAACTACAGGTTACAACTTAAGTTCTTTTCCTTAAGGCCTCTCTGGCATCAGCCTCATCTAAGTGAGATTCCCCTATTTAAATATCACAGTATTCTCTACTTCTAACACTCACCAAATCTGTAATGATGTATTTCTTATTCTGTGTTTGATTCCATAGCATTCAGTTCTTTCAATAGACTGTAAGTTATTTGAGGAAAGACCATTATATCCCCAGTGTTTTACACAGGGTATTAAGAAGTATTTTTTGAACTGGTGGTTCTGGCCTTCAGGGACATTTGACAATCTGTGGAGTCATTTTTGGCTGTCACAGTGGGAGGTGCCACTAGTATAATATGGATAACTGGAGATGCTTACTGCTAGATGTCCCACAATGGGCAGCACAGTCCCCGCAACAAAGAATCACCTGGCCCAAAATATCCACAGTGCCAAGGCTGTGAACCTTGGGGTGAATGAATAAACTGTCTGTCCTGTGATTGATTGTCCTTTGTGGTGAGATGTTTTTCCCAAATTATTCATTGCTTTCCCACTGCCAATGTCTTCTCATTCAGATAAAAGTTTGATTTTTGCAGGAACAGCCAAGCACAAGATTCCTCAAGACATCAAGCTCTCCAAAATTAGCTGATTAGCATTTCTTTACATGGAAATATTGGCATTTAAAATTATTCAAATAATGGTTTTAAAACAGTTGCCAGCCCTTTCCTTTCGAGATAAGGCAACTGCATTGGAAAGTTCTCATGGGTTGAGAGAATGAGATTGTAGCTAATTGGTCAGTTGTAATCTCTCTGGAACAGTGGCCTGAGACATAACTGGAGCCCTTTTAGCCATAGCTGGAGCTAAAGCAGCTGATGCAGGGAGCGGTGTCTTAAGGGGGCACAGGGCAGTGGGGGCCCTGGGTCTGGGCCTGGCCCACAAAACCATTCTTCCCACCTAGACCTCCAGTCTTGTGATGGGAGGGGTTGCCAGGAAGGTGTCTAAATGCCTTGGAGGCATTTTCCCCATTGTCTTGGCTGTTGCCAGTCAGCTCCTCTTTATGCAAATTTCTGTAGCCAGCTTGAATTCCTCCCCAGAAAATAGGTTTTCCTTTGTTACCACATGGTCAGGCTGCAACTTTTCCAAACCTTTATGCTCTGCTCCGTTCTAAATATAAATTCTAGTTTCAGAACATCTCTTTGTTCATGCAGATGAGCATATCCTGTTGGAAGCAGCCAGGTCAAATCTTGAACACATTGCTGCTTAAACATTTCTTCTCCCAGATACACTAAATAATCTCACTCAAGTTCAAAATCCCACAGAGCCCTAGAGCAGGGGCATAGTGGCAGCCAGTCTCTTTGCTAAAGCATAGCAAGAGTGACCGTTACTCCAGTTCCAAGAAAGTTCCTCGTCTCTATCTGAGATCTCCTCAGCGTGGGCTTCACTCTCCCTATCACTATCAGCATTTTGGTCACAACCATTCAACAAGTCTTTAGGAAATTCCAAACTTTCCCTCACTTTCCTGTCAATTTCTGAGCCCTCCAAACTGTTCCAACCTCTTCACATTACCCAGTTCCAAAGCTGCTTTCACATTTTCAGATATCTTTATAGCAATGCCCCACTGCTGGTACCAGTTTTCTGTATTAGTTCTTGCACTGCTATAAAGAAATATTTGAAACTGTGTAATTTACAGGGAAAAGAATTTAATTGACTCATGGTTCTTCAGGCTGTACAGGTAACATGGCTGGGGAGGCCTCAGGAAACTTTCGATCATGGTGGAAGGTGAAGAGGAAGAAGGCACATCTTACATGGCTGGAGTAGGCAGAAGAGGAGGCTCTTCTTCAACTTCTGTTTTAGATTCAGGGGGGCACATGAACAGGTTTGTTAATTGGGTAAATTGCATGTTGCTGGGGTTTGGCGTACAAATGTTTTTGTCACCCAGGTAGTGAGCATAGTACCTGATAGGTAGCTTTTTGACCCTCACCTTCCCCCTACTCTCCACCCTCGAGTATGCCCTGGTGTCTGTCATACCCCTTTTTGTGTCCATGTGTACTCAATGTTTAGTTCCCACTTGTGAGAACATGCAGTACTTGGTTTTCTGCTCATGCATTAATTTACTTAGGATAATGTCCTCCAGCTGCATCCATTTTGTTGCAAAGGACATGATTTTGTTCTTGTTTATGACTGTATAGCATTCCATGGTGTATATGTACCACATTTCCCTTATCCAGTCCACTACTGATGGACACCTAGGTTGGTTCTATGTTTTTGCTATTGCAAATAGTGCTGTGATGAATATATGAGTACATATGTCTTTTTGGTAGAACAATTTATATTTCTTTGGTTATATACCCAATAATAGGATTGCTAGGGTGAATGGTAGTTCTAAGTTCCTTGAGAAATCTCCAAAATGCTTTCCACAGTGGCCAAACTAATTTACATTTTCACCAGCAGTTTATAAGCATTCCTTTTTCTCCATAACATTGCCAATATCTGTTACTTTCTTTTTATTAATAGCCATTCTGACTGGTATGAGATGGTATCTCTTTATAGTTTTGATTTGCATTTCTCTAATTATTAGTGATGCTGAATTTTTTTTTCATGTGCTTGTTGGCTGTGTGTATGTTTTCTTTTGAGAAATATCTGTTCATGTCTTTTGCCTGTTTTTTAATGTGGTTATTTGTTTTTTGCTTGTTGATTTGTAGAATCCTTATTTATTCTGGATATTAGACCCTTTTCAGATTCATCTTGGCTATGTGTCCTCACCCAAATCTCGTCTCAAATAGTAATACCCATAATCTCCATGTTCGAGGGAGGGACCAAGTGGAAGGTGATTGGATCATGGGAACAGTTTCCCCTATGCTGTTCTCATGATAGTGACTGAGTTCTCATGAGAGCTGATGGTTTTATAAGGGGCTCTTCCCCCTTCATTGCTCACTCATCTCTCTCCTGCTACCATGTGAAGAAGGTCCTTGTTTCCCCTTCTGCCGTGATTGTAAGTTTCCTGAGGCTTCCCCAGCCATGTGGAACTGTGAGTCAATGAAAACTCTCTCTCTCTTTTTTTTTTTTTTAGAAATTACCCAGTCTCAGATAGTATCTTTATAGCTGTGTGAAAACAGACTAATACACATAGTTTGCAAATTTTTTTTCCCATTCTGTAGATTATTTACTCTGTTGATAGTTTGTTTTGCTGTGCAGAAGCTCTTTAGCTTAATTAGGTCCCACTTGCCTATTTTTGGGGTTTTTTGACCATTGTTTTTGGACACTTCCTCATGAAATCTTTGCCAAGGCCTGTGTTCAGAATGATATGTCCTAGGTTTTCTTCTAGGGTTTTTTTAGTTTTAGGTCCTACATTTAAGCCTTTAATCCATTTTGAGTTGATTTTTATATATAGTGAAAGGAAGGGGTCCAGTTTCAATCTTCTGCATATGGTTAGCTAGCTATCCCAGCACTATTTGTTGAATAGGGAGTCTTTTCCTTATTACTTGTTTTTGTTAACTTTGTTAAAGATCAGATGGTTGTGAATGTGCAGCTTTATTTCTGGGTTCTCTAATCTATTCCATTGGTCCGTATGTCTGTTTTTGTACCAGTAGCATTCTGTTTTGATTCTGTAGCCTTATAGTATAGTTTGAAGTTGGGAAGTGTAATGCCTCTGACTTCTTTCATTTTGCTTAGGATTGCTTTGGCGATTTGGGCTCTTTTTTGGAACTATATGAATTTTAGAATACTTTTTAAAAAATTTTGTGAAAAATTACATTGGTAGTTTGATAAGAATGGTATTGAATCTGTAAGTTGCTTTGGGTAGTATGGTCATTTTAACAATGTTGATTCTTCCTATCCATGAGTATGGAATGTTTTTCCATTTGTTTTTGTCATCTCTGATTTTTTTTTCAGTGATGTTTTCTTTTGTTTGTTTATTTTACTTTAAGTTCCAGAATACAAATGCAGAATGTCTAGGTTTGTTACATAGGTATACATATATTATGGTGGTTTTCTGCACCTATCAACCCATCATCTAGGTTTTAAGCCCCACATGCATTAGGTGTTTGTCCTAATGTTCCCTCCCCTCGCCCCCCACCCACTGACAGGCCCTAGTATGTGTTGCTCCCCTCCTTGTGTCCATGTGTTCTCCTTGTTCAACTCCCATTTATGAGTGAGAACATGCAGTGTTTGGTTTTCTGTTCCTGTGTTAGTTTGCTGAGGATAATGGCTTCCAGCTTCATCCATGTCCCTGCAAAGGACATGATCTCATTCCTTTTTATGGCATAGTATTTCATGGTATATATGTACATTTTCTTTATCAAATCTATCATTGATGGGCATTTGGGTTGGTTCCCTGTCTTTGTTATTGTAAATAGTGCTACAACAAACATGGGTGTGCATGTGTCTTTATAGTAGAAGGGTGGGATTGCTAGGTCAAATGGTATTTCTAGTCTAGATCCCTGAGGAATCACCACAATGTCTTCCATAATGGTTGAATTAATTTACATTCCCACCAACAGTATAAAAGTGTTCCTATTTCTCCACAGCCTTACCAGCATCTATTGTTTCTTGACTTTTAAATAATCACCATTCTGACAGGTGTGAGATGGTATCTCATTGTGGTTTTGATTTGCATTTCTCTAATGATCAGTGATGTTGAGCTTTTTCTCATATGTTTGTTGGCCACATAAATGTCTTCTTTTAAGAAGTGTCTGTTCATATCCTTTGCTCACTTTTTGTTTTTGTTTTTGTTTTTTTTTTTCCTATAAATCTGTTTAAGTTCAATGTAGATTCTGGATATTAGGCCTTTGTCAGATGGGTAGAGTGCAAAAATTTTCTCCCATTCTGTGGGTTGCCTGTTAACTCTGATGATAGTTTCTTTTGCTGTGCAGAAGCTCTTTAGTTTAATTAGATCTCATTTGTCAATTTTGGCTTTTGTTGCAATTATTTTTGGTGTTTTAGTCATGAAGTCTTTGCCTATGCCTATGTCCTGAATGGTGTTGCCCAGATTTTCTTCGAGAGTTTTTTTATCATTTTGGGTTTTACATTTAAGTCTTTAATCCATCTTGAGTTAGTGTTTGTATAAAGTGTAAGGAAGGGGTCTAGTTTCAGTTTTCTGCATATGGCTGGCCAGTTTTCCCAGCACCATTTATTAAATAGGGAATCCTTTTCCCATTGCTTCTTTTGGTCAGGTTTGTCAAAGATCAGATGGTTGTAGATATGTGGCATTATTTCTCAGGTCTCTGTTCTGTTCCATTGGTCCATATGTATGAGGTCTCTGTTCTGTTCCATTGGTTTACATGTCTGTTTTGATGCTAGTACCATGCTGTTTTGGTTACTGTAGCCTTGTAGTATAATTTGAAGTCAGGTGGTGTGAAGCCTCCAGTTTTGTTCTTTTTGCTTAGGATTGTCTTGGCTAAACAGGCTCTTTTTTCACATGAAATTTAAAGTAGTTTTTTCTAATTCTTTGAAGAATGTCAATGGTAGTTTGATGGGAAAAGCATTGAATCTATAAATTACTTTGGGCAGTATGGCCATTTTCACGATACTGATTCTTCCTATCCATGAGCATGGAAGTTTTTTCCATTTGTTTGTGTTCTCTCTTATTTTCTTGAGCAGCGGTTTGTAGTTCTCCTTAAAGAGGTCCTTCACATCCCTGGTTAGCTGTATTTTCCTAGATATTTTGTACTCTTTGTAGCAGTTGTGAATGGAAGTTCATTCATGATTTGGCCCTCTGCTTCTCTGGTATCTCTGTCAGATTTTGGTATCAGAATGATGTTGGCCTCATTGAGTGAGTTAGGGAGAAGCCCCTCCTCCTTCAGTTTTTGGAATCGTTTTCATGGGATTGGTACCAGCTCTTCTTCATACAGCTGGTAGAATTTGGCTGTGAATCCATCTGTTCCAGGGCTTTTTCTGGTTGGTGGGTGTTTTATTATTATTTCAATTTCAGAACTTGTCTATTTATGATTTCAGTTTCTTTCTGAGTCAATTTTGGGAGGTTATATGTTTCCAGGAATGTATCCATTTCTTCTGGGTTTTCTAGTTTATGTGCATAGAGATGTTTATAGTAGTCTCTGAGAGTTTCTATGTGTGTGTGTGTGTGTGTGTGTGTGTGTGTGTTTGTGTGTGTGTGTGTGTGTATTTCTGTGGGGTTGGCAGTTAGGTTAAATATACTAGATACCATTTTTTTCTAACCAAAGGTATGAGTATTTCTTTTTCCCCATATGCTCACCAAGTTTTGTTACAGTATTATCAGACTATTCAATATTTACTAGTTTAACGGACATGAGATGTTATCTTATTATTTGAATTTGTATTTTACTGATTACTAAGATTGAGCATCCTATATAGTATAGTACATTAATCAGTTGTGTTGAACTTTTTTGTGAATTGCCTTTTCATATCCTTTGCCTGCTTTTCTATTACATTGGGTTTCTTTCTTCTTAATGGTGCATGTGAGTGATTTGAGTTCTTTGTGTATCTTGGATACTAAGATTTGAAACTAACTTCAACATTTAAGTTTTAACACAAATTTTGTGGGCTTAATCCTGTGTCTTGCCATGATTATTTCTTGAACATTGCTTTATCTAAAATTCCAGTAAATTTTTGTTTTCAAAATGTTTTTGCAAATCTTTGACTGGTCAGAGTTGTGGAACTTTCAGGCTGTGAACCTAAAGCTATTTTTAAAGGATGTAAAATGTGGCAATTTGGAGAATATGTTAAATGGTTTTAATCTCCAATGCAAATTATATTGATATAATCAAATCATTTTCTGCATCCATCACAATTTGGTGATCACCACACAGTCTGGCACATGTTCAATTTATTTTAGGTCATATAGAGAGTATGAAAAAAAATCCATGCATTTTTATCAGAAGTCACATGGTATAATATGGGCTCTGCTGCCATTAAGTGGTATCACTCTACTGGGTGGGACTGAGCCCTGTAGCTTTTGTCTCAACTGGAAAATCAGTGTCAGACAAGATACGCTCTAGAGTCTGTCTAGCACAGAAACTCAATTTTTCTCTTAAAAGCGAATTTTAAAAGCCACAGGTTTTTACAAAATGAAATCATTTCTCAAAAAATTAGATCCATTGATAATAGCAAGAAACGATTAGTGGAAAATAGAACATATTCTATTTTGCACTGGTTAGTTGGGAGAGTGTAAAAAGCAACTTTTGTGTCTGGCTCTGAAATTCAAGAGGAGGTATCTATATATGTGGAACAGTCACATAAATTGGCTCTATTTTTCTTCTATAAATCAGGGAACTGTGACTGAATTGATCTTAAGGTCATGTTTTAAGCAGCTTGGATTCAAACTTCACAGGACTTAAAAGACTTTAGGGTACCCCTTATAAATTTGAAAATGAACAAAGTTGGAGTACTCAAACTTCGTGATTTCCAAACTTCACACAAATCTGCAGTAATCGAGACAATGTGGTACTGGCATAAAGACAAACCTAAAGACCATGGTATAGAATAGAGAAGTAAACCCTCCCATATATAAGGGTGGCAAGACCATTCAATGGGGAGTCTTTTCGACAAATGGTGCTGGGAAAACTGAATATCCACATGCAAAAGAATGAAGTTGAATCCTTACCTAACACCATACACAAGAATTAACTTGAGTTGAAGCAAAGACCTAAATGTAAGACCTAAAACTATAGAAGAAACCATAGGGCAAATAATTTCTTGGATATAACACTAAAGATACAACAAAAGAAAAAACGGGCAAATTTGACTTCAAAAAATTTAAAACTTTGGGGCATCAAAAGACACCATCAGCTGAGTTAAAGGTAACCCACAAAGGAGAAAAGATATTTGCCAATTATCTGATAAGGGATTCATAAACCGAATGTATTGAGAACTCCTAAAACTCAACAACAACAAAACTCCAAGTGACCTGTTTCAAAAATGGGCAAAGGACTTGAATAGATATTTCTCTGCAGAAGATATATGAATGGCCAATAAGCACACACAAAGATACCCAACGTAACTAATCATTAGGGAAACGCAAATCAAAGCTGTAATTAGATACCACTCACAGCCATTAAGAGGACTACAATTAAAAAAAACAGAAAATAACAAGTGTTGATGGAACTGTTGAATGGTACAGTCGCTGTGGAAAACAGTATGGTGGTTCCACAAAAAAACAGCCTTAACCGTATGATCCAGCAATTCCACTTCTGGATATATATCTAAAAGAATTGAAAGCAGAGACACAGAGATTTATGCACAACCACGTTTGTAGAAACATTATTCATGATAGCTAAAACATAGAAGGAATCCAGTGACCACTGAGAGATGATTGGATGAACAATATGTGATACATGCAGACCATGGAATATTATTCAGCCTTTAAAAGGAAGGAAATTTGGTCGGCCACTGTGGCTCATGCCTGTTAATCCCAGCACTTTGGGAGGCCGAGGTGGATGGATCACCTGAGGTCAGGAGTTCAAGACCAGCCTGGCCAACATGGTGAAACCCCGTCTCTACTGAAAACACAAAAATTAGCCAGGCGTGGCGGTGGGCACCTGTAATCCCAGTCACTTGGGAAGCTGAGGTGGGAAAATTGCTTGAACCTGGGAGGCAGAGGTTGCAGCCATTGCACACCAGCCTGGGCAATGAGAGCGAAACTCCATCTCAAAAAAAAAAAAAAAAAAAAAGGGAAATTTGAACACATATCACAACATGAATGAACCTTGAGGACGTTATGCAAAGTGAAATAAGCCAGTTACAAAAGGACATATACTGTATGATTTCCACTTACATGAGGTACTTAGAATTGACAAAGTAGTAGAGACAGAAAGTGGAATGGGGGTTGCCAGAGGCTGGGGAAAAGAGAGAAGTGGGGGAGTGATTGTTAATGGGTTCAGAGTTTCTGTTTCACAGGATGAAAATAGTTCTGGGAATGGATGGTGGTGGTTATTCTACAGCATTATGAATGTATGTAATCCCACTGAACACACTTAAACGATGATTAAGATAGCAGATCTTATGTGCATTTTGCCGCAAAAATTTAAAAAGGACTTTGGACAATGCTTTGGCACTTCTAGACTGTGGGACGTCAGGGCTGTCGTCTTGGTCGTGGTATTTGGTGTCTAAAACATTTGATACCAGCCAAAGTTAAGCACCATGTGATATGACAGGTTCAATCAGTTTTGTGAGCCCCTCAAGGATAAACAAGTTGGAAGTGCATCTATTGCTTTAGGGACACTTCAGTGCTCTGATCGAGTGAGTCTTTGAATGTGAGGCGGTGCGTCTCTATCCCTCTGCTCCTAGAACACAGCCTGCAAAGGAAAACTTTGACTTTGATCCAGCTTTAATCAAGGGAAGGTCATTTTGATCCTAATTTCAGCATTATTCAGTTTTTCCTGGTGTACTGTATGTTCTCAAACTGAATGAGGGTCTCCCTTTGTAGCTACTGTGATTTCAACCACACCCCCTGAATACAGGCCTCCTGTGCCTGCTCGAGTGCCAAGCTGATCATAGTTGCCAGTACTGGTCCTATTGAGTGACGTGAGGACTCCGAAGCCCCTGTTTGGACAAGTAACAAGGTCTCTATTAAGCTAGGAACTTGTCTCTCATTCTTTACACTGTTGTTTTGTGTAACCAAAGGGAGTTGTTGGGAGCAGAAACTTCTAAAAGACCTTGCAAAAATCATGACCATTCACTTCCAACATGCGATGAATAATATTGCTAATAACTTATTCTAGACCACCCAGGTCATTTTTGGAGAAAGTTCAGTGGAATACTACATAGCTTTGCTAGGTCTAAAAAGAAAGTTCTTGAAAGTTATCAGAATAGTAATATCCTCTGTAATGGCGGCTGCTATAGTCACACCTTCCCAGAGGGAGTCAGTCTGGCAGATGACAAGCGTGTGTGCCACAGCATGCTCTGGCCAGGGTGAGAACTGTGCACAAAACCACTGCAGTTCTGTGGCTGCTGACACCCAGGTCCACCCCTCTACTCTTCAGAGAGGGTTTTGGATCCTTCTTTAAGCATGTGTTTTCTTGACCCTTTAATGATTTGTAGAGGGGTCAGGGCCAACAATTTGCCTAAGAAAAGTTCCAATAGCCCAGTAACCTACAGGGTGTCGGTGTGTAGAGAGCAACAAGTGGGAAGGGCAACACAGGAAGAGGCCAGTAGATTCAAAGAAATGGACTCACGCTGGTTTTGCAAGCAAAATCTTGACACTCAGTCAAAGCAGACAGGTAGAGTTCCAGAAAAACACCGTGGCTTGACCTCTAGTGAGGATGTAGATCCCTTGTTCTCCCTAGAGCATACTTGGTTTTGTTTCTAATTTCTATGAAGCGTTTTAATTACTGGACAAAATCCGCAGTTGTGAAGTGGTTTTTCTCAGAATACGGGTGGTGGGCTGCATCTTTTCTTAAGCTTTTTTGATTTCAGCTGTTTAGAAAAACCTAATTTTTCTAGCATATCTTAGCTAGTCTCTATTCTGTTCCACTGATCTGCATGTTTATTCCTTTGTGAATACCACCCTGTCTGGATTACTGTAACTTTATAGTAAGTCTTAAAATTTGGTAATGTAAGTCCTCACATTTTTTTTTTTCAGAATTCTTTTAGCTCTTTGAGTTCCTTTGCCTCTCCATATAAATTTTAGAATTACATTGTCTGTGTCTACAGAAAATTCTCCTGGGACTTTGATTGGTATTGTGTGGGCTCTATAGGATAATTTGGGGATAATTAATATTTTTACTATGTTTAGTCTTCCAATTCATGAACATAGTATGTCTCTCCAACTAGTTAGGTCTTCTTTGATTTCTTTCAAATAATTTCAGATTTCTTTCTGAATTTTGTAGGTTTTAGTTACAGATCCTATACATGGTTTATTAGATGTATTCCTAAGTATTTTATTTTTGAAATTATTATAATTTTTAAGTTACACTTTTTAATTGGCCACTGCTAGCTGAATTAATTTCTATAGTGACTGTAACAAATTTCTACAGATTTGTTGCTCAAAATAACAGAAATGTATTCTCTCACAGTTCAAGAGGTCAGATGTCCATAATTAGTTTTGAGCCAAAATCAAGGTGTCTGTTAGCAGGGTTGTGTTCTCTCCAGAGGCACTAGGGGAGCACTTGTTCTTTGCTGGTTCTAGCTTCTGGGGGCTGCCAGCATTTCTTGGCTTATGACTGCATCATTCCAATCTCTTCTCTGTCTTCATATTGCCTCTCCTCTGTGTGTTGACTCTTTGTCTGCCTCTGTTTTTATGAGGACCCACTTGTGATGCCATAGAGGGCCCACCTACGTAATCTAGGATATTATTCTCATCTCAAAGATCTTAACTTAATCACATCTACAAAAACTTTACAAAGGGTAATTCTGGCCTCATAAAATAAAATGATACATGTTTCCTTCTCTTCTATTTTCTGGAAGTGATTGTGGATATTTTGTGTTATTTCTCCTCTGTGTGTTTCATAGAATTTACCAGTGTAAATATTTGCACCTAGTGCTGTTATTTTTCAGAAGGTTTTTGATTACAAATTCAGTTTCCTTCATAGTCATATGACTATCTAGGTTACCTGTTTCAGCTCAGGCAAGTTTTAGTAGTTTATAGTTTTTGAGAAATCGGTCCAGTTTATCTAAGTTGTCAAATGTGTATGCATAGAATTATTCATCGCATTCTGTTGTTATTCTTATATAATATGCAGTATCTATAGTTATATCTTCTTTTTCTTTACTGCAATTTGTGCTTTCCCTCTATTTTTCTTTATCAATCTTGCTAGTGAGTTATTAATGCTATAGATCTTTTCAAATAATTGGTTTTGGGTTTATTGGTTTTCCCTGTTTTTTTTTTTTCTGTTTTCAGTTTCATTGATTATTTTTTCTTTATTATTTCCTTCCTTTTGTTTGCCTTGGGTTTATTTGGCTCTTCTTTTTCTAGATTCTTAAAGTTGAAGCTCAAGTTGTTTGAGACCATTTTTCTTACTGAATAGGAACATTTAATGCTACATATTTCCTTTTAAGACTTATTTTAGCTGCAATGAACAATGATGTATTTCCATTTTCATTTAGTTCAAAATATTTTCTAATATTCTTTGAATCTTACTCTTTGACCCAGTGACTGTTTAGAAGGGTCTTATTTAATTTCCAAGTGTTTTGAAATTTTCCTATTATCTTTTTGATGTTGATTTCTATCTTAATTCCATTATGGCCTAGAAATATGCTTTGTATGATGTCAGTTATTTAGGTTTGTTAAGGTTTGCTTTATGATCCTTGATACAGTCAATCTTGGTGAATGTTTGGTTATTTCGATATTGGGTTTTCCTTAAAAGGAGCCATACTTGAAGCTGGACCCACTTGTTTGCAGATTTACTCAAGACTCTTCCTGGAAGATTGTCACTCATGGCCAATTCTTTCCTTTGTCTAGAACATCCAGGATGTGAGGAGTGATGATGATGAAGAGGAGGAGGAAGAGGAGGAGGAAGAGGAAGAGGTTACCAAAGGCAAAGAGATGGACTGTTTAAAGAACGGCCTCGGGGCCGAGAGGCACCTCATTCCCAATGGTCAGCATGGCCGTTAACTGGAAGCCCATGGGACTCCCCCGGCACTGCGTGCTGCAAGGACTGTTGGCAGCCTGGCTTCCAGGCCCCACACAGACCCCAGATTCTGCCCTTCCCTGTTTCTTACCACCGCCTTCCCTCCCATCTAAGATGTGTTCAACAAGGTGTTGTTAACTTGTGTTAAAATGTTAAATATAAGCGTGCCCATGGATTTTTACTGCGGTTAGGACTCAGACTGGTCGAAGATTTCAAAGATTTCTCCAGAGAACCGTTTCAGTTCTAATTGCATTCCTTCGTGCATGTAACTTTCTCAGGTGCTCGCTTTATTGTAGGCCCTTTCGCCTTCCCGCCTTGCCTGTCCTCAGGACGCTTTCACGAGCAGCTTGATTCTCAAAAATGAGTTAGAATTGGCAGTGGGACAGGGACAGAAGGACCATGCCAGGAGATGCTTCCAGGTTCATGGCCACGTCCTGAAGCTTAGGTGCCTCATCTCCACAGGGCTGGTGGCAGTCCCCATCTGCCACCCCACAGGGTTGCAGTAAGGATTAAGTGAGATCACAGAAGTGAAAGTACACACTGTCAACCGTGGGGTTGTCGTGAACCAACCCACTGTACTGTGACTGCAGCTCTGCTTGGGAGAGAGAAACCTGGCTAAACTTGACACTGCGAGGGCCTGAAGAAAAGGCAGAATCTTTAAAAATTCCTCTTAAATGACTGGAGATACCTGGAAGTCAAAGTGCCACAAAAGGTGTTCCGTTTTATTTGCTAACTCTTTATGTGTTAGCTCCCAGAGGGGCTTTCTCGGATTCTCCTGGAATTCTTCTCCCTCAGGACCCATGGTTCAAGGAAGGAAATCTAGGCTCTGTTCCTTCCTGTCCTTTGCTGGTCTTTCCCTTTTTTCCTCTCTAGGAGGGAAGCTTCCATGCTGCTGCCCTGAGCCCTTCCTTCGGGCCAGCATAGCTACCTGGGGGCCTCCCTGGCAGAATGGGATCAGGCCAGGCCACGCTGCTTGCTGAGCCGTGTCACCCAGGAGGCCTGAGCCTCTGGGGAGGGCACGCATGTGCACTGGCTGACCCAGGGGAAATCTTGGAAACAGAGGATGCTACGTGATTTCCTCTTGCTGCCAACCCAATCAGCCTGCATCACAGTGAAACAACACAACACAGAAGGTCAAAATATGCCCCTGAAAAATGTTCAAGGCCAGGTGCTAGGGTCAGTGCCAGCTCCCTGGGAGGAGGGATGGGACGGGCAGGTCAGTAGCCAGCTTGTCCTCACCTCAGGAAGGGGGCACTGAAGGAGACCTGCACACGTCCCTGCCTCCCTTGTGACCTTGTCACCACAGGGACACATCTCTAGGGCACAGTGTGCAGGGCTGAGCTGGGAGACTTCTCAGGTGGCTGCTGACTGAGGAGAGGCCAGGCCTTCCCAAGGAAGACCCTGAGTGAAATATGCATCTGCCCTCAACCCCGCCACAGACTCTCATGATGGTCAGATTTTGTGTCTTCATCTTAGATGTTCAGGGGCTTGTATTATGAAGCCATATGGGAGGTTGGCTTGTAGAGGCTAGAAAATCAGCCCCAGGCAGTGCAGCCGAAGGGCTCCTCGGAGCAGGAAGTAAGCTCTGCACAGAAAAGACTGCTCTATTATGATTTTTTCATAAAAATATACACTTGAAACCTTAAGGTTAAACAAAAATAAACAAACGATCCTTCAGAATTTTTTCCACAACAAAATCTCTTTGAGAAATTGTTAGAACAGAAAAATAAGGTCAGATTTTCTCTGCATAACATTTGCTTTTATGAGGACAATATATGCATTATATATATAATATAAATCAAAATGCCTGCACCCACTTTAGGGCATAGCTGTTGATTTATTATTATTATTTTGGTGGAAAAAGGTCACACTAAGATACCATTTTTTATGTTTTCAATTAATGGTATATTTTCTTCTTTGCTTATTTGGTTTTTCTCTCTGTACCAAATATCTTCTTGCTTAAGGTAGAAAAGTTTTTGTTTACTGCTGTATCTCAAGTTTTTTTTTCTCGTTTGAATGTTGAAGGTAAACTTGATAGACCAATTTTAACTATTTCTGATAGAGCTGGAAGCACTGAACTACATCATAAGAAGTAGATACGCATTTTTCTAACACCATTTAGGGATTTTGTGGTTAATTTAAAGGCAATCACTCTTTCTGCAGGAAACAAGGGCTCAGGATTCTTCCAGATGACTTTATAAGAATGCAGTCCACAGTGCCATCAGTATTGTAACAGTAATGATTTACAATAAAACAAAAAGTCCAGTGTACATGGTGACAAAGCAGATTCAGCTCACACATTACTTGGCTTCTTAGGGATAATAACAGGTCTCCCAGTGTAGTGGAAATAAAGATTTGCCATTCCTTCGGTAAGGCCATGCCAGGAATCAGGGAAGCACTGAGGAGAAGGAAGCCAGGCTGGGATATTCGAGCTGCTGCATTTGCGGTGCCAGACACAAGACAGGAGGAGCCTGGCTGACATGGGGAGCCCTGTGCCTGATTGGAGTGAGCCTCTGGGCTATGCCAGGTGGAACCAGCCAGCCAACCTGGGGGCTGGAGTCTAACCAGAACACGGTATCTGAACCCACTGAAGTGCTAAGGAAAGGTATTGATTCTAAAGGAGTTTTCTCAGCCTCATTTTCTGTATTTACCTTTCAAAGGTATAGGAGGTCATAGAGTGTAGATTGATGGTTTAACTGTTTGTCCATCAGAATTACCTATGGAGCTTTAAAAAAAAAATGCATCTTGCCTGTTTCCTGCTCCACTTTTGATTCAATACTTCTGGAGTGAGAAGCAGAAATCTTTGTTTTAACAGAGTCCCGCGTATTTCTGAAGAGTAGTCAAGATTCTGTGTGCCTTCCTCTGGTTTTAGTCCTGTCTACAGTTTCATACTCTAAGAGATGGGAAAATGCAATGGCACAGAATATTTAATCCAAAATAAAAGAAGAAAAGGAAACAGGCAAATGAATCGCAAACTCAAGAGGATGAGTAGGTAGATTTTAGTTCACATTTATCAGTAATTACACCAAGTGTAAAAGGGTGCCAGGTTGGATTTTTTAAAATCTCAATTATATGGTGCTTACAAGAGGTACACTATAAATAGCATGGAAAAAAATTTTTGAAAGTAAAAAGATGGAGAAATACATACCTTGCAAACTCTACTCCTCCCAAAAAAAAAATGCTGGCATCGTTATGTCAACATCAGACAAAGGAAAGGAGAACAAGTGGATAGTAAGAGGAATGTTTAATACTAATGAAAGAGACTAGGTGTGGGGGTTCACACCTGCAATCGCGGCACTCTGGGAGGCTGAGGTGGGTGGATCACCTGAAGTCGAGTTCGAGACAGCCTGGCCTACAAGGTGAAACCCTGTCTCTACTAAAAATACAAAAATTAGTGAGGCGTGGTGGCAGGTGCCTGTAATGCCAGCTACTTGGGAGGCTGAGGCAGGAGAATCCCTTGAATCCGGGAAGCAGAGGTTGCAGTGAGCCGACACTGTGCCATTGCACTTCAGCCTGGGCAACAAGAGCAAAGCTCCTCTCGAAAAATAAATAAATAATGAGAAAGATTAATCCACTAGGAAAATATAAAAAATTTAAATCTGTATACACCTAATAATATAGCTTCAAATATATAAAAAAATTTCACAGAATTAAAAGGAGTAATAAAATATAAATGTATGATCAAACAAAAGTTTGAGTGGTTTTTAATACGTCTCTCAGTATCTGATACAACAAGAAGACAAAAAAATCGATAGGAATAGAGAAGATTTGAACAAATGAAATCAATAGGAATAGAGAAGACTTGAACAATGTCATGAACAAAATTGACCTAGTTGATATATATATATATAGAACACTGTCCCCAACCGCTGCAGAATTTACATTTGTTTCGAGTGCATATGGAACATTTACCCAAATAAGCTCTATACTAGCCTGTAAGGCAATTTCCAAAACATTTCAAAGGTTTAAAGTCACATGGAGTATGATCACAGATAACAGTGAAATTAAACTGGAAATCTATAACAAGATAAATGGAAAAATCTCCACATATTTTTAAATGAAGCAATGCACTTCTAAATAACTTGTCAATCAAAGAAGGAAATCACAATGGAAATAAAACATTTTAAACTGAATTATAGTAAAAAAATGTGTGGGAAGCAACTAATCACAAATTTAGAGAAATATTTATATTAAAAGCTTTTATAAGTAAAGATAAAGGCTGACAAAAATCAGTGGTTTAAATGTATCAAAATATAAGAAGGAAAATGAATAGCATGAAAAAAATATGAGCGCTCAGAGTATCAAGAAAACAAAAGTTGGTTCCTTAAAAGAAAAACATTATAAAATTCTAGCAAGACTGATGAAAGGCAAAGAGCAATGTGAGGAATGAATAGGTTCTGTCACTACAGACCAAGCAGAAACCTAACAGCAATAAGCGAATACTGTGGACAAGTTTGTGTCAATACATTCGAAGACATATATAAAATGTGTAAGTTCCTAGAAAAACACAACTTGTCGAAATGGACATAAGAAGAAATAGATATTTAAATAGTGCTGTATCTGAAGCAAAACTGAATCTGAAATTTTAACCCTATTCCCCCAACCCGGTTCCCCCAAAAATCCACCAAAATACTTTAGGCCTAAATCAGTGAATTCTTCCAATATTTAAGGAAAAAAATAATACAAGTATTATGCAACCTTTTCCAGGGACAAAAGGAATAAACATTTCCAAACTTGCTTTATAAGGCCGGCATAATCTTGATGCCAAATCCGACAATAATATTAGAAGAAGAAAGAAGGAAAACTACAGGCGAAGTCAATAATGAACGTAGGTACAAAATTCCTAAATGAAAGCAAACTGAATTCAGCAATATATAACGATAATGTGTGAAAAACAGGTTGGGTTTATTTTAGGAATTCGAGGTTGATTTCCTACTTGAAAATCAGTGTTATTCACCATTTTTATAAAATAAAGGAAAAGCTATATATTTAAAAACCTTTATAAAATTCAACATACATTTGTTACAACAAAAAAAATATATAGCAAAATAGGATGGAACTACCTTAAGCTGATAAATAGTATCTTAAAAAACCAAAAAGCACTGTAATGCTATAATGATGGACTATTGAAACTAATGAAAAATTTTCCCTCTCAGATCATTATTAAGACAAGGGTGCCTGTGATCTTCAAGGATACATATCATTCTAAATATACTTAAAATTGTTTCTCTTTCTTTCTTTGCCTTACCTTGCCTTTTCTGTCTTTCTTTTTTTGAGACAGAGGCTCACTCTTGCCACCCAGGCTGGAGAGCAGTGGCGCGGTCTCAGCTCACTGCAGCCTCTGCCTCCGGGGTTCAAGCAATTCTCCCACCTCAGCCTTCCCAGTAGCTGGGATTACAGCCACATGCCTCCATGCCCACCTCATTTTTGTTTTTTTGTTAGAGACAGCGTTTCACTATGTTGGCCAGGCTGGTCTCGAACTTCCGGCTTCAAGTGATCTTTCTGCCTCGGCCTCCCAAACTACTGGGATTATAGGCGTGAGCCGCCACACCCAGCCGACACTGCATTTTTCATTCTAACCAATGTAATATTTTAGTAAATAAACATTACAAGATTTGAAAGAGAGAAATAAAAGCTGTCATTGCATATGCATGTGTAAAAAATGCGTTTGTGTATGTGCGTGTAATTTATACAGAAATGCCAAGAAACAAGTCTGATCAAGACAATCTTTAAAAGAACAAAGTGAGAGAAATTACTCTGCCAAATACTAAGATGTAAAGATACTAAGGCAGTTCAAAATTAGTGCAAGGATAGACAGATAGAAGAATAACAATGTTATTAAAGTTCAGGAAGAAGCTCATGCATATATGGACAGTTGTCTATCATTAGTGATAAAAATTTCAATGGAGCTGAGCATCGTGGCTCAGGCTTATAATCCCAGCACTTTGGGAGGCCAAGGTGAGAGGATTGCTTGAGGCCAGGAGTTTGAGACCAGACTGAGCAACATAGCAAGACCCGCCCCCCACCCTCCCTACAAAGAATAAAAAACTTAGCAATCCCCTGAGCCCTATGCAAATCAGACACCACCTTCTCCAGCCTCTGTATACACACCTAGCTGGTATCTGTGGCAGGCGGGGTTCCCTCTCTCGGCTTTGGAGACTCCTCCCTCTGTCTCTAGACAGGGGAGCTTCTTCCTTCTCCCTTCTTTCTTGCCTCTTCTTGCCTATTAAACTCTCTACATCTTGAAAAAAAAAATAGCTGGGTGTGCTAGCTAGTGCGTAGCTGTAGTACCAGCTACTCAGCATGCTGAGGCTGGAGAATCACTTGAGCCCAGGCGTTGGAGGCTGCAGTGAGCCATGATCATGCCATTGAACTCCAGCCTGGGAGACAGAATGAGACATTGTCTCTCAACAAAAAGGAGAAAATGTAAACTCAGCCCCTACTTAACAGCAGCATACAAAACAAATTCCAAGGTTTTGTATATTTAAATGCAAAAGGTAAAATCGTAAAGGTTCCAGAAGGAAACATAAGAGACTATCTTAAGCAAAGATTTATTGAGCAAAACATCAAGCATTATTTACAATGGAAAATATTAATGTCATATTAAATCAAAGTTGTTTGTCAAAAGTTGCTATTAAGATAGCGATAGGCAAGCCATAGAGTGGGAGAAAATGTTTGCAACACTTAGAACGTATGAAGGGTTCACATCCAGAATATATGAAGAACTCCTACCAAAAATAATAATGAAAACATACTGGCCGGGCGCGGTGGCTGACACCTGTAATCCCAGCACTCCCCTGGGTGGAGATTTAAGATGCTAATGAGACATGCCCTGTTTGAATGTATGAACAGCAGCTGCATGTGTGCGCCCAGAGGACCACCCAGAACACGCTGCCTGGTAACACCTCTTCCCACCATCTTGTGAATAACCATGTAACACACCCATAGAAGGGGTTTCTCCAGTAACAGGCAACAGTGTCTCATCCTTATGAGCAGCCCGCTCTGAGTCCTCTCTCAGGGTGTAGTCTGTTCCACACCTAACTCGAGAGTATTCTTTGCAGTAAATTGCTCTGTGCTGCGTCTTCTTTGCTGTGTCTCTTGTTTAAATTCCTTTGAACTAAGAACCCAAGAACTGAGTTTCACAACAGCTGTCAACATAGCCACTTTGAAAAACAGTTTGTCATTTTCTATAATTGGATATATGCATATATTATGGCCCAGGAGTTTTACTTCTCGGTTTACAATTGACCCTTGAACAATGCAGAGGTTGGAGGTACTAACTGCCCAGGCAGTTGAAAAGCCATATTTGACTTAACTCCCCAAAAACGTGTCTACTAATACCCTGCTGTTGACCAGAAGCCTTACCAAGGACATAAACAGGCAATTAACATACGTTTTGTATGTTTGATGTGTCATATTAATATACGGTTTTCTTACAATAAAGTAAGCTAGAGAAAAAAAAATTAAGAAAATCAAAAGGAAGAAAAATGTGTTTACTATTCATTAAATGGACTTGGGTCATCATAAAGGGCTTCATCCTTGTCATCTTCATATTGAGTAGGTGGATGAGGAAGAGGAAGAGCAGAGGTTGGTTTTGCTGTCTTCCAGGTAGCAGAAGTGGAAGAAAGTGCATGTAAAAGTGGACCCACATGAGTCAAACCTGTGTTACTCAAGGGTCAACTGTGTAAACGAAAGGCATCTGTGTGAATGCTCCTATCAGCAATGTTTTATAGTTGCTTAACGGACACTTTCCAAATGTCCATCAAGAGTAGGAGGGATAAGTAAACTGTGGTATATTTATACTACGAGATGCTATATAACAACGGATGCAAACCGGTATTTGCAACAATGTGGCTTCATCACACAATTTCAGTGTTTTGCAAAAGAATCTACTCCAGGCCAGGCATGGTGGCTCATGGCTATAATCCCAGCACTTTGGAAGGCCAAGGTGGGAGGATCATGAGGTCAGGAGTTTGAGACCATCCTGGCCAACATGGTGAAACCCTATCTCTATTGAAAATACAAAAATTAGCTGGGCATGACGGCGTGTGCCTGTTATCCCAGCTACTCGGGAGGCTGAGGTAAGAGAATTGCTTGAAGCCAGGAGGCAGAGGTTGCAGTGAGAGGTGAGATTGCACCACTGCACTCCAGTCTGGCGACAGAGCTAGACTCTGTCTCAAAAAAAAAAAAAAAAAAAAAAAAAAAAAAGAAGATAATTTAAAATTATTATAAACTTTTTTTTTTTTTTTTTTAAAATTCAAAAAAAGGCAAAAAC